>CAUYPK010011490.1:0-25033 GCA_963574355.1 Loris lydekkerianus | reverse complement strand
ATCGACTTGTGTTACGTTGGCAAAAGTGCACTGATTCAAATGGCGCTTATTTCGATTAAATTGAATAAATATTCACTGAGATATTACAGTTTAAAGTAGACTCATAAAAACGGACAAAACTTTTGAAATGACCTAATACTTGGGAGGCTAAGGCAAGAGAATCACTTAAGCCCAAGAGTATGGGGTTGCTGTGAGCTGTGATGCCACAGCACTCTACCCAGGGCAACATAGTGAGACTCTGTATCAAAAAACAAACAAAAAAAAGAAATCTGCCAAGCGAGACACTTGAGACAGTCTAGAAAAGTTTTGGTTCTGCAGTAAGAATCTCAACTGGGAAGTGGCTCTTGGCAAGTCCTGATAGCTGGGGCCATGACACAAAGGCCACACATTCTCATCAGGGATATTACCTGATTTCTTATTAGCTGGCTAAATAAGACAAAGGTCTTCATGGATCCTAAATACTCAATTATTCTTTCTCTCAGACTGAGCAATTACAAGCTACAGGAGAGAACCTATAACTCCTCTGCTCAACTCTGCAGAAGGCAGGTTTTTAGTTATCTGCAGTCCCCCTAGATCTTTTCCTGCATCATCGTCATCATCATCACACAGTTGTTAACACTTACCAAGTGCTCACTATGAGTTAGTGACTACAGTAAGTACTTTATATACACTTACTCAGTTCCAAATCTTCCAAAGGCATGAATCTACAGGGAAATTTTTTTTAAAAAGCACGAATCCTAGGAAACAATTTTCAGAAAGTAGCAGATGGAGGAAGAAGGGAAAAAAACCTCTCCTCTTCCTTCTTGTCGTAAATGATAATATTTTTATTCCTCGCAGATGGTGCCTCCCTGGAATATTCTCAGCAGCAGCAAAGGCAGACTCCTTTGCACTGCTCAGGGCTTTTCACAGCAGCTCTCAGTCTTGCCATGCCTTTCGTGTTCTGACCGTCTAGGAATGGATGGTTTTAGAGCATGCAAAGAAATCAAGACAGAAGAGAGGAGGCAAGAAGGGTAAGCAAGGCGTTGGTGGAATATTAAAATGTGAGGGAGAGAAAGAGGAGGGGAAGAGAGGGAAAAAGAAAAAGGAGAAGGTGGAGTGGAAGACAAGGGAAAGGAAGAGAGATGGAAAAGAGAAGGAGGGTAGAGGAGGGATCAATTTTGAGTGAAGTATCACCCTGTGCAACTGACAAAATACATCTGGAATTTCCTGCCTGCTAAACAACACTATTGAACCCAGATGTAGCAGTTCATGTTCTGTCACAAGTGTCCAGCCAAACCTCTTAACTGACTTTTAAAAGGCATAAGTCTATTATTCTTTTTATTTTTTTGAGGCAGAGTCTCACTATGTCACCCTTGGTAGAGTGATATGGTGTCACAGCTTACAGCAACCTCAAACTCTTGGGCTTAAGCAATTCTCTTGCCTCAGCCTCTTGAGTAGCTGGGCCTTACAGGTGCCACAATGCCCGGTCTCTGTTCAACAGGCCCAGGCCAGGCTCAAACCCACCAGCCTCAGTGCATGTGGCCAGTGCCCTACTCACTGAGCTACAGGGAGTATTAGTTTTATTATTAGTTTTAAAAGCATCTTTCTGTTAATATTTTCTTCTCCCCCCATACATAAAATTCTCCTACTTCAAACAATACTTCCAAAGCATTAGGGGAAATTCTTTTTTTTTTTTTTTTTAACTTTATTCAAATTAATACGAGGGTACAATATTTCGGTTACATTGTTCTCACTTCCAGGGCAAAGTTCCATTTGCAGCAGAGCCCCTCACCCAGGGGGCGTGTTATACACCCTCACAATGTATGTGATGTTAGGTGAGATCTTGCCTCATGCCCTCCCTTCCTCTCAGTGGTGGAAATTCTTACAAAAAGCATGTTACACTTACCAAGGGATATATGGTGCTGTCATCCTTCCGGAACAAAATGTCTTCTGTGATAGTGGATACCATGGACTCCTCTGTGATTCCTGCTTTATACTGGAATTCTTTCTCTTTTTTATCGAGGAAGACTGATACTTTCTTTTCCTGCCCCTTCTTTTCCATCTCTGATTCCAAATCTCTTCCTTCTTGTCCCAATTCATCTTTGGGCATTTGGGTGGTTTTCTCCTCAAGGTCGCCTGAGGGCTGCCTTTCAGGTGAACGAACCTGTTGTTCCTCAAAACTGGTTTCATCAGAATCATAAAATTCATGTCCTGAGCTCAGGCGTCTTGAAAGCTCATTTGTTTCAGAACCCTCTGGTTGCAACGAATGCTTTGACTCACTACCTCTATGGGTTTTCTTTTAAAAGAAATAAAAGGAGATTGTGATGATAATGTAACATCCCCCCATTATAGTTTTTAATTTTTTTAATTTTGTTTTTAATTTTTAACTTAAATTTTTTTTTCTTTCTTTGACTGCTGGAAAAAAAATTTTCTTTTTTTGAGACAAGATCCTCCTTTCTTACAAAGGTTGGAGTGCAGTGGCCTGATCATAGTTTACTGCACCTTCAAACTTCTGGGCCTAAGCCTTGCCTCTTGCCTCAGCCTCCTAGAACTGCAGGCAACCACCACTAAACTCTGAGGCAGAGTTTCACCTGGGTGGAGTGCTGTGGGGTCATAATAGCTCACAACAACCTCAAATTCCTGGGCTCAAGTGATCCTTTTGCCTCAGCTTCCCAAGTAGCTGGGACTACAGGTGTATACCATGATACATGGTTGATTTTTCTATTTTAGTAGAGATGAGGTCTCACTCTTGCTCAGGTTAGTCACGAACTTCTGAGCTCAAGCTATCCACTGCCTTGGCCTCCCAGAGAGCTAGGATTATAGGTGTAAGCCACCACGCCCGGCCTGAGGACAATGTCTTAATATGTTGCCCAGGCTGGTCTCAAACTCTTGGGCTCTAAAAATCCTCCCACCTCAGCCTCCCGTGTATCTGGGATTACAGGTGTATACCATATCCCCGATTTAGTTTCCTTTTCTGTTCCTAATCAGCCAGTCTCACCAATATTAGCCTCTCCTTGGAATTAGGAAATGTTTTAAAAAGGAGGCTGAAACATTTTCTATTTAATAAATAAAGGTATGTTAAGTTTATTCTTGGCCTGCTATTGCTAATACTAGCACAGCCCATAGCAAAACACAATAGCAAAATCATTCTACTAAGTGGCACTGGTGGTCTCCAAAAGGCTGACTAGTCACAGAGAATTACTGATCCTTGGGCCAGAGCTGAGCTTTTATCATACTGACTCTGTGCTAAGACAAACACACTTCAGGTAACCCCTAACAGCCCTAAAGTCAGCTATGGCAACACACCTCCTCCAGGAAGTCTTCCATGACCACCCTCCAAACTGGGTTAAGTAGTGCTTTATCTTCTGGGTAACATTCAATCACTGCACATAGCATACTGTTTTATAATGTCTGGTTATGGGTGTGCCTCCTGACACACCTTAAAGCTCCTTGAAAGAATGGATTGTCTTATCTTGTTTTGTATTGACATAGCCTGGCCTATAATAAGCATTCAGTGAATGATTCTGAATGAATGGATAAATAAATTACAATTACTACTTACTGGGAAAGTTCCTGACACAGGTGACTGGAAATCAGTAACAAGTTTCTCCAAACTGACCATGGATTTAGTAATCTTTTGGAGTACCACTGTGTCTTCTTCCTGTAATCCAGTTGCCTCTTCCTCCTGGGCTTCTCCTTCCTCTTTCTCCTCCTCTTCTTCCTCCTCCTCTCTCTCCTCCCCCTCCCCTTCCTCCTCCTCCCCCTCCCCTTCCTCCTTCCTCTCCTCGCCCTCTTTCTCCTCTCTTTCCTCCTCCTTCTCCTCCCTCTCTTCCTCTGCCCTGTCCCCCTCCTCTTTCTCCTCCCTCTCCTCCTCCTTCCCTTCCTCCTCTCTGTCCTCCCCTTCCTCCCACTCTTCCTCCTTCCTCTCCTCCTCCTTCCCTTCCTCCTCTCTGTCCTCCCCTTCCTCCCACTCTTCCTCCTTCCTCTCCTCCTTCCCTTCCTCCTCTCTGTCCTCCCCTTCCTCCCACTCTTCCTCCTCCCTCTCCTCTGCCTCTTCCTCCTCCCCCTCCTCCTTCCACTCCTTCACATCCTCCTCCCCTCCCCCCTCTTCTCCTTCCTCTCCCTCCTCCCCTTCTTTCTCTTCTTCCTCCTCTTCCTCTTCCTCCCTCTCTTCACCTTTCTCCTCTTCCTTTTCCTCCTTCTCTTCCCCCTCCCTCTCCTCACCTTCCTCTTCTCCCTCTTCTTCCTCCTCCCCTTCCGCTTCCTCCTGGTCTGGAAAATCTCTCCATGCTAATGTGTCATCTTCTTTTGATTCTTGTATATTTTCTACTTCTTTATAATTTGGATTATAGTCTTCTTCCATTTCTGTTTCTCCATCTTCTTCTGTTTCTTCTAGGGAAGTTTCTTCTGCGTCTGACATTCTTCTCTGTGGAGTTTCCTCTAGAGAAATTGTGACCACAATAATCAGCAGGCCTCTGTTTCCTATTTTGATTTCCTGGCGCACAAACCTGTTGGTGAAATGTGCAATACCAGCTCTGGTTCCTTCCCACGAGAATATTTGTCATATTTGTGGGCCTAGCCCAAATCTTAAAAAAAATTGATCCTGGGACCTCTTGTCTTTCTAGGAATAATCTCAGAGCCATCTAACTCATTTAAAATATATTTATATTCCCACAGGCAGCAAAATGCATAACCCAGGCATTAGCAACAATTCTAACATTAGGAATAAAAGAAGCAGCAGTGCAGCTTAGTATTAAAAGCATGGGCTTTGTAGTCAGCTTATCCTAGACCTGAATCCCATTTCACACTCATTTGCTCCATGACCAGGGGCAATTCATCTTACTCTTGAGAATCTGCATTTGCTCACAGGCAAAATAAAAATGATAATCCTAAATGCTAAGATGGTTGTGAAGATTAGGTAATACCTGTAAATTGCTCAACACAGTTCCAGCACATAGTGTCTGAAAATGGTAGCAATACTCAGTATGGAGCTAGAAGCAACCCTAATTCATGGAGAAAGAAACAGTTTAAAAGCTTTTTAACATATTCTCTCATTTATTCCTTACAACAAACAAGAGTACCAACTGGGAGAAACGAGAAGGATGGACACGTTATCTCTGAAAAGTTGGACCCAGAACAAAAATCGCCAAATTTTCAATGACATTAGAATAAGAGAACCCAACTCCTTGAAAATATAGTCCCAAAGAGTACAGGGTAGAGAAGGTGTTTCTATTTCTTCATTTCTCTTTCTCAGCCAATGTATCGGTTAGTCAACTCCATCTCTGGCAAAAATATAAGTAAATATAGAGTTTCAGGCTCTGAGAAGTGAAGTGCCTTATTCAAGATGACAGTTGATAAGAAACAGATCTGACACTTAGTTCCTACATCTGAAAAATTACTCCCATGGATTCAAGTCCAGGGCTCTCACCCAATTCAGACTTTGGCAGGGCATTTTCATGGGGACTGGGATGGGGACGGGTTCAACGCCCAGTCGAGCCGCAGGGGCTTTAGGGCAGAGCTGGCAGGTGTGTGTTTCTGTGGGGAGCAGAAAGTTGGTGGGGGCTCTTTCTCCAGCTCAGGTCTTCCTGGGGCCGTCCCAGGCCCAGCCCGGCCTGAGCAAAGTGCATGCCCCTCATGAAGCACCAACTCCCGCAAGGCTAGGGACCCCCACCTCAGGCCCCATGACCTCTGCCCCAGACTTACAGAGAGCGCCCACTCTCGTCCCCAAAAGGCCAGAGTCGTCTCTGCCGCCTGGACTCCCTCGGCTACTTCCGAGGGCGGGAGCCGCCGCTACCTTCTTATCTAGGAACTGCTTAGTTACGGTTGCTACCCAAGCTTTGTCCCCATGGCAACCGCACAGCCTCGGGGCGACAAGCCGTTAAGCTATAGGGCTCCACCTGGGTCCTGTGCCCAGAAAGCCGCCGCGAGCCAGGCTGGCGCGCCCCCTGCCGGTGGAAATGGCTCTTTTCGTCTGTCTTCTTCCCTTGCTTTCTTCCTCTCAAACCGTCCACCACCTTTCCATGGTGCCATGCCCCCAAGACTGCAGCGACCAAACCTGATGATTTTGATTTTCCAAAGGGTTAGCAAGGTGAAGTTAAGAAGTCTGAAATCTTTGAGAAAATTCTCTTGTCCAAAAGCAAACTAAATTTCCAGGTCTGGTAGATAGAACACACATCTGTCCCGCCTGCCTCCTGGCCAGGGAACCACATGCTAGAGAACTTTAGCTAGCTGGGATTAAATATTATATAGATTACATTAACTTGCTCTTCTTATCACCAAGCGTTTCTGCAGAACTAGTTTGCAGAATCTATAGCATCATTCCCTGTTCAAAATGACTCTCAGAATCTGACAGAAGACCAGGACAGGCGGCCATCCTGAGGTTTCCACAGGGAGGCCTGTAGGAAACCAGGCAGAGGCACTGATGCAGAACACTCTTTGCTGCTACTGTTTTAGGAGAATGAGAACTATGCTCCCCATCCCCACCACCTTGCTTTGATGATGGTAAGGTGATTAATATGCATTCATCTCAGATTTTTAAAAAGGGATAAACTAGATGGACAAGCTGTGTTTATTATAGTCGGGGACTTATAAAAGGAGACTGGGAAACACTTGGAATTAAAATATGCAATTTAAACAGTAACTGTTGGTAAACACAGCAAGTCTGTAGCTACAAGAAAGGAATACACAATTTGAGGGAAGACATACCACAGGAACGCTTTCAAGTTGAAATGCTTTTAAAAACTCATAGCTGGAAGCATACACCAATACTGACTCCCAAAAGGGCAAACTGGGGTCTGCACCTAACCCAAGCAAATCCAATCCCAAGAAACACAGGTTTGCTCAGCAGAACGTGCCAGACCTTCACCAAAACAGAAAAGTGGTGTACAAAAACTGGAGAAATAAACGTTGTAATATCATGAAGAGACAGAAAGATGCAGACACATCATCAGTAGAAATCAGAGACCCATTTCAACAATTTAAAAGAGAAAAAATAAAAGAAGGAATAAGCATTTTTCAAGAGGTCTGATCTGCAAACTGTAGTTCCCATTAGCAATATCAGGCACATCTTAGCAGTTTACAAAATAGTGCTGATCTCAGGGCATGGCCTAGAGGTTCAATTACAAAAAGTCAAATTAGAAGCTACCATATACACTCGAGAATAAGCCGAGTTTTTTTCTGAACTCGGCACAAATTTTGTGCCAGAAAAAACTCGGCTTATACTCGAGTATATACGGTAATCTGTAGTGCTTTATATTCCACAAGTGAAAGGAGCTTGCTGTCCTCTGGTAGGTTACTGAAAAGGGACTAGGAGGGCTAGCTGGGGAGCCTCCTGGTTTTCCTCATTCTCCAAAGATAGCTGCTGCAGCCCTAAAGGCCTAACTGCTGAGGATACATGGAACAATTCAGCACAGCCACACCAGCAGTGCTCCAGTGCAAAGAAAAATGTTGGTCAAATCTTGACTTTGGCACAATTGCTTGTTTTGCCCCACTTTCTATGAGGATGTTCTGTCTGAGCTTTGGTTTGAGAGAGTCCTAAGAAATTCAGGTGGGGTGATAACCTGGTCATATCAGTACTGTAAAACTGTGTTTATTTGAAAATAAAATAAAACAAAATCCTAAAAGGTCATATCAGCACCTTCCATAATAACTTCCACCCATTTGTCACAAGCCAGAGAATTCCCATTCAGGGCATTTGCAAAAGATGCTAAGCACAAATCAAGTTTTTTAACAATGCCTTAATCCAGAGAGATTACATGAGAAGGCCATAGCGTTTCCACCACCTAGAAGTTCAGGCTTCCGGCCTCTTCCAGATCCTTTTGCTTCAGGGAGAGAAGAGAACGAGGAAATCTCCACTAGATGCAAGTCCAGGGCAAGAGAAGATGCTTTCCTGTTAATTAATGTTTCCCAAGGACAGTCATCTCTGCAGAGGAATAATGTTGCAACTGGAAGAAAAGAAGAAAAGGAATGGCGTAAGTGTAGTGGGCTCCATTCAGAAAGGTCAGAAGGTAAGTCTTAGCTTTTCATCTATATTCTTTCATTCTTTTTTTTTTTTTCTTCAGGGGAAAGCACGAACACAGTCCCCCACTACCACAAATTATGCAGTCGAGTTTCCCACATTTGGGAAAATCACAGGGGTCAGCACATTCGGAGTGCAATGGATAAGCCTCACCCTGGGAAAACCACCTTCGTGATTACGGTATCTCCCCTGCCAGGTAAGTTTATATTCTTTCATTCTTTTAAAGCAAATGCGCAGTTAATGAAAGAACCAGAGAGACTTTTAGGAGAGACACCAGCTCCCTCTTCCTCTAGACCTGTAGTCTCATTCCTACCACTCGTATTTACCCCTAGTTCCTACACACTCTGAGGATGCCCCAATGTCTCCCCAGATTTCCCTTCTACCTTCATGTCTAATACACACTCAGATGATGCTTCAGTGTGTATGTACAGAAATAGGTACTTTACCCCAGCAATCCTTTTCCTGACCAGCGTGTTGGAACAAGTCTGAGCTGGTGTTTCTCTCCCCTACGGATCACCACCACGTTCAGAGACTTCTGTAAAGAAAATAAGCACATTTTAAGAGTGGGCAGGGACGTGGCACTCTTGGGGCACCCAGTGATGCTGGGAATCGGCACTATTTTCTTGGGAAAACACAGTTCCTCTCCCCAAAAAAATCTTTAAAAGGGGCATATAACATATTTTATTAGTACAAAAGAATAAGATGAAATACAAATGAAGTGATCATTCTAAGACTGTTTATAAATTCAAAAATTGAAAACACCCAACATGTTCATCAATAAGACAGTATTCAAATCTAGTACAGTGATTTAAGAGTTTTAGTAAAACCAAAACAAAATAAAAACAGCAAGGTATGAACCCATTTGATTATATTTTTTTTTCTTTCTTTTTTTTTTTTTTTAAAGAGACAGAGTCTCACTTTATTACCTTTGGTAGAGTGCCATGGCATCACAGCTCATAGCAACCTCCAACTCCTGGGTTTAGGCGATTCTCTTGCCTCAGCCTCCTGAGTAGCTGGGACTACAGGCACTGCCACAACGCCCGACTATTTTTTTGTTGCAGTTTGGCCAGGGCTGGGTTTGAACCCACCACCCTTGGTATATGGGGCCAGCGCCCCACTCACTGAGCCACAGGAGCCACCCCATTTGATTATATTTTCTAAAAGGACATGTGTTGCTTTGTGCAAAGTTTTCTGGAAGAATATACCCCCCAAAACCTGTTAAGACTAGTTACTCTGAGAGAGAAATGTCAGTAGTCTGGAATAAGAGAAAGATGTTTCTGTTTGTGGGGAGAGACTATATGTTTTTTATTATTAAGAAATCTACTTTTGTGACTGTCATGAAGCCCAGGCTGAGTCAACACTGACAAGTTCTGGAGGTAACTACATCCGCTCTGAATCTTCTCATTACAATCCCTGTCTTCTTTTTCAACCTCAGCTGGAAACTCAGACTCATAAGGCCTCAATGTGTGCCCTTCTATTCCTGGCAAATGGCAAAGCCAACTATGTAGGAGGGATTTTTCAGAAGAGAAAATGACATTGTCTTCCCAGAAGACAAACCCTCCACTTTGCGTTAGGAAGCAGATAGCAACCCTGAACCACAGACAGGCTATGGCCTGTGCAAGCCTCAATTACTTTCATATATTTCTGTAATTTTTTCATTAATTTTTTTATCCATGTATATATATTAATTTCCTTTTTTTTTTTTGCAGTTTCTGGCTGGGGCTGGGTTTGAACCCGTTACCTCTGGCTTATGAGGCCGGTGCCCTACTCCTTTGAGCCACAGGTGCCGCCCTGCATTACTTTCTTAATTAAAAAAAAATTAAAGTACATGAGGGGGAACATACCAAAAAAATTATAAATCAAAACAAGATGCCATCAAAATATAAAACTTTTATGCATCAAAGGACACTTTATTGATAGGGTAAAAAAAACAATCTACAGAACGGGAGAAAACATTTGTAAGTCACTATAACAAGTCAGCAACAGAAAGCCATACAAAATGAGCAAAGGACTCGAATAGACATTTCTCAAAAGAAGATACACAAATGTTGATCAAAGTTCTTGGTGCCTTCCTCTGTTGCGTTATGCAGGACCAAGCAGTGCAGCCCAGTAGGAGTCTCTAAACCTAGAACTGTTGGTTAAACCGGAGACTTCATTTGGGAACCAAAAACCTTATTAAGTAATTTCTCTGGACTTTGATCCCTGTATTTCTCCTGAAAAGTGTGGATCTTTTGTTCATTTCAAATTACCAAGAAATGAGCAAGATGATTCAATAGAAATGTTAATGATGTGGTATGCCACAAATTGGAAGACAGCAGCTAATTTTGAATTTGAATTTTTATTTTATTTTTAAGAGACTGAAATGGTCAAAATGCACATGAATAAAGTTCTGATCTACTCCTGTCTGATTAGCACTATACTGCTATGCCCTATACCATATTTCTTTCTTTAAATTCTCAGGAATGGTTTGGGCAGGGAAGAACCCTATTAATAAATTAAATGAAATGGTAGCCAAGTGTAGTTGCTCACGCCTGTAATTCCAGCACTCTGGGAGACTGAGGCATGAGGTCACTTGAGCCCAGGAGTTTGAGGTTGCAGTGAGCTATGATGACACCACTGCACTCCAGCCTGGGTGACAGAGCAAGACCCTATCTCAAAAAAAAAAAAAAAAAGAAAGAAAGAAAAAGATACCAAGTAAATTTTTAAAAAGAACTTTTCAAATAGTCAAAATTACCATAAAACAAAGCTAAAAGACAAGGAACTAACCAGTAGAAAATATGCCACATGTATAACAAAGATGTGATATCTAGAAAACATAAAGAATCCCTACAAATCAATTTTTTAAACCCAACAAAAAAAAATGAGAAAAACATAAACAAAAAATTCAAAGAAGTAAAAGTATAAACAAACAAAGAAAGATAATCTTGGTAACTAAGAAAAAACAAGTTACAAGACATCATTTAAGCAGAAATTTTAAAAGATCAACACTACAGAGTACTATTGATGATATGGTTTACTCACGTACTTTTTATCCAGCTATAAATCAGTAAGATCTTTTCAAAGTACCTATTAAAATTTTACACATGCATAGCTCAGAGCCTGTAATTCTACTTTCTGTTATCTCCCTAGAGAAGCACTCACTTGTGTGCACAGTCACGCCAAGTATACACAAGTGCTCATCCTGACATAAAACTGGAAGCACCAAAATGTCCACTGATAAGGCAGTGGACAAACTGCACTCCATTTATACAACAGAGAACTATACAGCATACCAAAATGAAAAGATCTCCAAGAAACGTTAAATGAAAACCGGAATTAGGAAGCAGGAAGGGGGCTTTTTTTTTTTTTGAGATAGAGTCTCACTTTGTCACCCTTGGTAGAATGCCATGGCATCACAGCTCACAGCAATCTCAGACTCTTGGGCTTCAGCAATTCTCTTGCCTCAGCCTCCCAAGTAGCTGGGACTACAGGCACCCAACATAATGCCCAGCCATTTTTTTTTTTTTTTTTTTTTTGCAGTTTTTGGCTGGGGCTGGGTTTGAACCCGCCACCTCCGGCATATGGGGCCAGCGTCCTACTCCTTTGAGCCACAGGAGTTGTAGTTGTTTGTTGTAGTTGTCACTGTTGTTTAGCAGGCCGGGGCCAGGTTCGAACCCGCCTGCCCCGGTGTACTCAGCAGGTGCCCTAACCACTGAATTACAGGCACTGAACCAGAAGGGGAATTTTAGTTAGGGTGGCTAGTAAAGGCCCTGTTGAGGTGTCACTGGTGCAATGAAGACATGGGTGGCTTGGCGCTTGTAGCTCAAGCAGCTAAGGCGCCAGCCACATACACCAGAGCTGGCGCGTTTGAATCCAGCCCGGGGCCTGCCAAACAATGACAACTACAACCAAAAAATAGCAGGGTGTTATGGCGGGTGTCTGTAGTCCCAGCTACTGGGGAGGCTGAAGCAAGAGAATTGCTTAAGCCCAGGAGTTGGAGGTTGCTGTGAGCTGTGATGCCGTGGCACTCTACCCAGGGCAATGGCTTGAGGCTCTGTCTCACAATAAAAAAAAGAAGATGGGGTAAGGGGGAAATCATTCCAGGTAGAAGGAACAGTAAGTGCAGAGACACTGAACTGAGACTGTCCTGAGTAACAGCACTAAGAAGGCAGCAAAGGACTCAGCAATGTTTCCTGGCCCCAAGCAAGTCCAGGGACAGTGACCACATGCCAAGCGCTATGATTTGAATATTTGTGTCCTGCTCAAATTCATATGAACCCCTAACCCCCAATGTGATGGTATTAGGAGGTGGGGCCTTTGGGAGGTACTTAAGATGCAAGGGTAAAGCCCCTATGATGAAATTAGTGCCTTGCATAAGAGGCCCTTCTCCCCTTCTGCCACAGACTGTGATGACACAGGCAGAAGCTGCCACCTATGGACTAGAAAGAAGTGACACCAAATCTGCTGGCACCTTGATTGTGGACTTCCCAGCCTCCAGAACCATGAGAAATGAATTTCTGTTGTTTGTAACCCACCTGGTCTATCGCATTATGTTACAGCAGCCTGAACAGACTAAGGCACCACATAGCCCCAACTCACCCCCTCACTGTGCTGCACCACAGTGCTGATGTTACTCAGTGAGTGGAAGTTTTGGATGTTGACAGAGCCAAATTCCATAATCTCATCATCCACTTGTAGACCCTAAAAAGAGAAGAGAAAATATAGAATCAGGCTAGGGATTTAATGTGCTTCTGGTGTTGTTTACCTTTCAATACCCAGTTTAATGTCAAGGTCAAGAACTTGTTTTCTATAGAGCAAGCTCAAAGCAGTGAGGTCACGGATTCAGACACAGGAAGGGGCAGTGGATAATTGGGCTACCTCCTCCTGAGGGTTCCTTCTAAGGCAGATCTAGTAAAAGTGGCCAGGTCTACTCAACGTGTGACAGCTGATGGTTGTGGAGGCCTTAAGGTGTGTGGATAAGGCAAATGCTGCTCTCTGGAGCCCTGACCCCAGGTTCAAGGGTAAGAAGAGGCAGGCCAGTCTGGACCATTTAATTTAACAGTCAAAACAGACAAGACAAACATTTGTCTGAGAAGTCCCCACATAAGCAACCACAGGTACACCGCTGACCTAAACTACAGTGACCCTTTCATTCTAGGTCAGTGGTTCTCAACCTTCCTAATGCTTCAGCTCTTTAATACAGTTCCTGTGGGTTGCAACCCACAGGTTGAGAACTGCTGTTCTAGATCCTAAGGAAGACACAGACCACTACTCATTCATCCCTTTAACAAATATTTGTCATGGGCTGACTAGCCCGGTGCTATGTATTGTGGATAGAGTAGTGAATAAAATAGTTTATGTGGGGGGTACCTGTGGCTTAAGGAGTAGGGTGCTGGCCCCATATACTAGAGGTGGTGGGTTCAAACCCGACCCCAGTCAAAAACTGCAACAACAACAACAAAAAAAGTTTATGTGTAGCTTATAGTCCTGTGATCATTAAAGATGGACAGGACCTAGACCTGTTGGGTTCCTAACAGGACCCAATTTCCTGTTAGGAACTATGTATCCTGGCACGAGTTACTTCAGATCTTTGAGGCTTTTCCTGGTGGGTTAAATGAGGTAAAGATTAGTACCTACCCCAGAGGGTGGCTATTGGATTAAGTTTAAATACGTGTCCACGAAAAAACTTGCACAAGAATGTTCATGGCAGCAATGTTCATAATAGTCAAAAAGTGGAAACAATCCAAGCATCTGTTAACTGACAAATGGTACATCCATGTTGAGGAGTATTTTTTGGCCACAAAAAGGAATGAAGTTCTAAAACCTGCTACGATATGAGCCTCAAAAACATGATGCTAAGTGAAAGAAGCCAAACACAAAAAGCTACGTATCGTGTGACTCCATATACAGGAAATGTCCTGAATAGGCAAATCCATAGAGACAGAAAGTAGACTAGTGGGTGCCAGGGGCTGGGGAGAAATGGCCAATTTTAATATAGGGCTTCCTTTTAGGACAATGTAAATGTTCTAAAATTGATTGTGGTGACAGATGCACAGCTCTGTGAATATGCTAAAAGACACCAAATTGTACACACACTGCAAGTGGGTAAATGTTAAGGTATGTGAATTTTTTTATTTTTATTTTTTTGAGACAGTCTCACTTTGTCACCCTAGATAGAGTGCCATGGTATCATAGCTCACAACAACCTCAAACTCCTCAGCTTAAGCGATTCTCTTGCATCAGCCTCCCATGTAGCTAGGACTACAGGCACCCACCACAATGCCCAACTATTTTTTGTTGCAGTTGTCATTATTGTTTAGCTGGCCTGGGCCAGTTTCGAACCCGCCAGCCTTGGTGTATGTGGCCAGTGCCCTACTCACTGAGCTATGGGCGCCGCCTGGTATGTGAATTTTATCTCAATAAAGCTGTTAATTTTTTGTTAATTTTTTAAAAAAAATACCAGGTAAGATGCATAACTCATTTTGCCGAATACCTGGTGCAAATGGCAACTATTATCATTCTTGACTTTATTATTCAGGGCCTAGCTTAAATGATCCCCAAGAAGAGATTCTCTTTCCTCCCCTGGGACACTTAGCATCTTCTGACACTGAGAACAGTTCTCTACCCCCCGATGTAGTAAGCAGCCAAGGCTGACCCCCTGTCCAAAACCCTGGCCCCCTAGCACAAGGGGTACATGGCAGCCTTTGGTCAGTAATTGAACTTGAGCTGCAGCATGTAGAGAGCAGGTCTATCTTCCCACAGACTTCCCTGCCAAGGGCCTTGGATTACCGCAGTGCTGGCTGGGGAGCCAGGGCTGATGCTGTTCACTTTGGCAAAGGCCTGAGAAAGTCTGTGGCTCACACTGTGCCCTGGTTTGTGACTCATGGCCTCTTCCTGGGCCTCAGCCATGTCCCGGGCCTGCTTCTCCTTGTCGTGAGCATGTAGCTGGTGCAAGGCCTCCTCCACCTGCTTCATCACTTCCTTGTGGTCATTCTGCAAGCCTGGGATGAAAACCACCATATCAGAGGCCAAGAGATATAGCCTAGGACATAAGACTCCTGTATTCATTTGCTAAATATTTAATGAGCACTTATGACATGCCAGACATAAGGCTACTGGCCAAAAACAAACTCGGGACCAAGACAGAAGACCTTCCCTCATGGAGGGAAGAGGAGCAGCTATGGAACAAATGATTACAATAATATCTGATGGCTGTGGGGACATTCAGTCTGGCCTAAGTAACAGGGAGTGAGCCAAAGGACAGAGCTTGAGGCTCTGTCTAAAAAAAAAAAAGCAAATACATAAAAGATTTAGGAGAGCAACATGCTTCTAGGAAAGCACATTCCTTATCTTTTCATGCAGGTAGAAGGGTCCAAAGAGGGGGAAACAGAAATTCCTGAGCATGATAGCTCACGCTTGTAATCAATCCCAGCTCTTTAGGAGACTGAGGTGGGTGGCCTGCTTGAGCCCAGGAGTTGGAAACTAGCATTAGCAACATAACAAGACCCAGCCTGTACAAAAATTTTAAAAAATTAACTGGGCATGGTGGCACATGGCAGTCCCAGCTACTCAGGAGATTGAGGCAGGCAATTCACTGGAGCCCAGAAGCTATGAGTAAAACCCTGCCTCAAAAAAAGAAAGAAAGAAAGAAAGAAGGAAGGAAGGAAGGGAGGAAGGAAGGAAGGAAAGAAAACGGAACTGTAGAACCCTAGAGTCTAGCCCATTCCCTTGGTTCTCAGTCCCTTGATGGGGACAGTGAGATAATCCCGTCACAGTAGAAGAGAGGACAGCAGAAAATATCAACTATCGGTGACTTAATTTGTCTGTCTTTAACATCCCCTGCCACATGATAAGGGGCCATCCCCTAAAAGGGCCACTCACAGATGATGTTGTGCCTGGCAGTGCGGACTTGGTATAGGTCCACATCCGACCGGGGGTAGCCCTCGGAGTCCACCAGCGGCTCATTCATCCCAATTCCTTTTTGCTGGAGGGAAGAAACATAGTTATACAGATCTCACAGGTCTAACATCCTCAAGATGCCTTTCCCCAGACCCTCTTCCTTCAAAGTCATAATGAAAGTGAGGGCCATGGAAATCACCATAAACTTATCACAGACCAGGTGCTGTTCACACGTCCTCACAACTACCTTCTCAAGTGGGCACTCTTTTTAAAGTCAATTTTCAATAACACAAGTAATGTATAAGTAATGTATACTCTCCTTTGTTGAAATTAGAATGGTGTTCTTAAAACAACAGTCATTTATTACCGCTTGAGCCCAAGAGTTGGAGGTTGCTGTGAGCTGTGATGCCACAGTACTCTACCAAGGGCGACAAGGTAAGACTCTGTCTCTAAAAAACAAAAGAAAAAAAAAAAAAAAAGAGTTTGAGGTTGCTATTGAGATGGGTGCCAGTAGCCTCATAGGTGCCAGCTGCCTCATCACCTCCATAAGATGGATGCCGGAGGCCTCACGACAGCCTCACACCACCACCACCACCTCACCCCGGGGAGGAGGAAGGGGAAAAAGAGGTAAATGAAATGATGCCAAGTACCATTACTCTTAGACTGGTCCGGATCGGGCCAGAACAGAACAAGGTAAGAACTAATGAGCTGAGCTGTCACGAGAAGGGTTAACAAGCTAAGTGCTATGACAAACTGTTTTACTTATTCGCTAATTGCCAGATCTGCTTTATGTGACCTTTACGTTACCTATCTGCTAATCAGCTAATTGCAAGCTTTGCTTCTGTAAAAGGGGTCATTGTGACCCCGTGCTCCCTTTTAGCTTCTTTTGCCAACTTTCTTTTTGCTTCTAATTGCTAACTTTCAGCCCACCTGTTTGGCCCTTTGCCTACTTTCAGACTAGAAAAAAACCCAACTTCAGAACCCTCAATGCTTTCTCACTTAGTCTGCTTTAGACTTTGCTGAGACAGCCCCACAGTTAATAAAAGACTCCTTTTGGAAATTCTAATTTGACTCGGTAATCTTTATCTCGCCCCATAACACTATGAGTTAAAATGAAGCCATGGCACTCTACCCAGAGCAACAAAGTGAGACTCTGTCTCAAAATATAATAAATATTGGCCAGGCACAGTGGCTCACACCTGTAATCCTAGCACTCTGGCAGGCTGAGGTAGGTGGATTGCCTGAACTCATGGGTTCGAGACCAGCCTGAGCAAGAATGAGACCTCATCTCTAAAAACAGCTGGGGCTCCACGCCCGTAGCTCAACAGTTAGGGCACTGGCCACATACACCAAGGCAGGTGGGTTTGAACCCAGCCTGGGCCTGTTAAACAACAATGACAACTGCAACAAAAAAATAGGTGTGGCAGGCGCCTGTAGTCCCAGCTACTTGGGAAGCTGAGGCAAGGGAATCACTTAAGCCCAAGAGTTGGAGGTTGCTGTGAGCTGTAATGTCGCATCACTCTACCGAGGGTGACATAGTGAAAATCTGTCTCGAATAACTAACTAAATAAATAAAAATAGCTGGGCACTGTGGCAGGCGCCTATAGTCCCAGCTACTCAGGAGGCTGAGGCAAAAGAATCACTTAACCCCAAGAGTTTGAGGTTGCTGTGAGCTATGATACCACAGCACTCTACCGAGGGTGACAAAATAAGACTCTGTCTCAAAATAAATAAATAAATATAAATAAATAAAAAATAATAAATAAATAAAATATGTATTTCTTTTCCAATTCTCTTTGATCCTTCAATAATCAAAGAAAAAGTCTGCATTTGATGTTGGTCTTTACAACACCCTTTGATCACTTGCTATCTCTGGGACTCTCCATTTTTTTTTTTTTTTAAGTTTTAAATGCACATATCATACAATACTGACCCCTTTCAAGTGTATAATTCAATGATGGCTTTTCATCTGCTTACAAGAGTTGTATAACCATTACCACAATCAATTTTAGTACATTTTCATCACTGCCTAAAAAGAAACTTCAGATCTATTAGTAGTCACTCCCATTTTCCCTCTCCCCCCTTCTTTTGCCAACCCTCAGCTACTTTGTCTCCATAGCCTATCTGGACATTTCATATAAACAGAATTATGGAATATGTGATGCTTTGTGACTAACTTCTTTCATTTACCATAATGTTTTCAAGGATTATTCATATTATGTTATATATCAATACTTCATTCCATTTTATTTATTTTTTTTAGAGACAGGGTCTTGCTATTTTGTCCAAGCTGATCTTAAACTCTAGGCCTCAAGCAATCCTCCCACCTCAGTCTCCTGAGTAGGTGGGACTATTTTTTCCTATTTTTTGTAGAGATGAAGTCTCACTATGTTGCCCAGAGTGGACTCAAACTCCAAGCCTCAAGCAATCCTTCTGCCTCCACATTGGCAACTGCAACCTAAGTGCTGAGATTACAGGCCTGTGCCACCACACCCAGCACCATTTTTAAAAAGGAAAAACCCTGGCTTGGTGCCTGTAGGTCAGTGGTTAGGGCTCCGGCCACATACAGAGGGGCTGGCAGGTTTGAACCCGGCCAGGGGCCTGCTAAAGAACAATGACAACAACAACAACAACAAAATAGCCAGGCGTTGTGGCAGGTGCCTATAGTCCCAGCTACTTGGGAGGCTGAGACAAAAGAATCGCTTAAGCCCAAGAGTTTGAGGCTGCTGTGAGCTGTGATGCCACAGCACTCTACCCACTTTACCAAGGGCGACATAATGAGACTCTGTCTTAAAAAGAAAAAGAAAAAGAAAAACCCAGCAAGGCTTCAGGCTAAAAGCCTTCAGCAAACAACAGTAACTAGTTAGAAGCAGTCAACATATCACCTTGAGAAGCATTTTTTTTACCTTGTATTTAAGGTAAGGCATTCTCATGTCCCATACACAACAGAGTTTAAAATTTTTTCTTTAAAATAAATTTGTGGTTCAACTTTAGGAAAAAAGTCAAGGGATACAACATCCTGCTTATGGTAGAAAAGTAACTAAAGTTTTGAGAAATTGCTGGTAACTTGCTTAAAAGCACCGGTTCTGGATATAACAGGCCTGAATCGTGAATTCCTTTTGTGACTTCCCTTTTCTGAGCTTCAGGGGCACATGCTAACTTCACAGAGTAGTTGTGAAGATTTCGCATACACACAAACCAGCACCCTTCAGTATATAGTAAGCACCTAGTAAAATAGTTCCCTTCATCTCACATCACCTAGGATACCTTCCATCCCACACTCTGCAAATGGATTCGTGGTTTTCAACTAGCTTACATAAGAAAAACTGTTATCAGTTTGGAAGCTAGACCCACCTGGGAACTGGACCCATTGCTGCTATAATACCTCCTAACTATATGACCCTAGCCAAGGGTTCACCGCAGGCTGGGCCTCCCCTAAGGACAATGAGTCTTATCACTCAAACCACAGCCCTAAGATCACTAGCATCAGCATGGCTGAAAGTTTAGAGAATCTGCTCTCCCACCTCAATCAGAATGTGCATTTTAATAACATACCCAGGTGATTCACATAAACATTGAAGTCTAAGAAGTTATATTGTCAACTGGTTAGTAAAGCACATGACACCTGGTAAACGTTCAAAAAGGACCTGTGATGGTGGTGGTGACTATTACCCTTCCTCTGCAAACATTAGCTCTATGACCTTAGACAGATTTACGTTAAGTAACATCTCAGTCTCTTTTTCCCCTAAAATGAAAAAAATACCAGCACCACCTCAAAGAGTTGTTGCGAGGATTAATAAACTAACCCATGCCCAGCGCCCAGCAAAGGCTGCATGCATAAACTCTTGGTAGACATCAATACGGCCCTAACCGTTTGACTACACTTCTCGCTGCCAACAGAGGCCGCAGTTGCGGCGCGTTGGGCCTCTCGGAGAGAGAGATCCAAAGTCGAGCACTCAAACCGAGGCTGCCCTGGCCGCGCAGACGTCCTAGTTCGGGGGTCGGGTCAGAAGGCCGTGGGGCGCCCCCTACGCCCGTCCAGGAGCCCCTATCCCACGCTTACGCTCTCCAGCACGTCGTAATTGGCCTGGATCTGTGCCTCAATCTCATCCTTGCGCCGCATCAGCTCCTGGACATCGCTGACAGTCACCGCGCCAACTAGCGAGGAACCTCCACTCTGCCTCCCTTGCGTGGCAGACATCTTGGACCTCGGCCCGGGGTCCAAGACTCCCGACTCCCGGCTCCTCGGCCGTAGACGCCAGAGGAGACTGTGGCTACGGGTCTACCCGCGGACCAAAACACCTTAGCCGCCCGTAGACGTGAGGAGAAGCGAGGGGCGGGATTTCAGGAGAGGGGCGGGGCTTCCTGAAGCCACGCCCTTGCTAGAATACGTGAGCGCGGCGGGGGCAGGATGCCGAGGGGTGGATTCCCCGCCCCCCACATATTAAGTCGCTATAATTTTTGGCAAAAATAATAGTGATGGTGATAATGGCAATAATAATTTATTGAATACTTATAATGTGCCAAACACCACCCTAAGTGCTTTACATATATTAATTCAACCACCTCTTAAAACCAGGATTATTACCCCCATTTTACAGCTGAGAAAACCATCTCAAAAACCAACTTGCCAGCTAGCTATATATGAAGCCAAAATTCCCAGCTTAACCAAAACAGCTTAACCAAACAAATTTAACATCTTCACAGTGCCCCTGATATTTTGCACTAGAAAGGACACAACATCAGCTATATAGTATCCAAACATGTTTGCCCGGAATCTCATCCGTGAGGACACAAACAGATAAATGCAAAGTGAGGGACATTCCTCAAAACAACTGGCCTGAAATCTTCAAAAAGGTCAACGTTGTGAAATATACATGGGGGCGGGGGTGGCAATTGCCTAGATTAAAGAAAGCTAATGAAATACAATAGGCTCATGCCTGTAATCCAGGTACTTTGTGAGTCCAGGAGTTGCAGGCTGCAGTGAGCTATGATTGTGCCACTGCACTCCAACCTGGGTAACAGAGGGATACTCTGTCTTTAAAACTTACTTTTAAATTTTTTACAGATGCAACAACTAAACGCAATACGTGATTCTTGATAGGATCGTGGTTCTTCTCCCTCCAAAATTTGAATATGGATATCAATGTTAAATGATTTTGATACTTGAATTGTGGTTATGTAAGACAATGTCCTTAGAAAATGCACCCTCCTAGACCAGGTGCAGTAGCTCACTCCTGTAATCCTAGTACTCTGGGAGGCGAGGCAGGAGGATCCCTTTAGGTAAGGAGTCAGAAACCAGCTTGAACGAGAGTGGGATCCTGTCTCTACTAAAACCAGAAAAATTAGCCAGGCATGGTGATATGCACCTGTAATCCCATCCAGTTCTCAGGAAGCTGAGGTAGGAGGATCACTAGAACCCAGGAATTTGAGATTGCTGTGAGCTAGGTTGAGGCCTTGGCACCCTAGCCTCAGGCAACAGAGTGAAACTTTGTTGGGAAGGAAAGAGAAGGGATAGGGGAAAGGGGAGGGATTGGGGAACGGAAGGGAAGGTTGGGGAGGAGAGGGGAAAATGCACCCTGTAGTATTTAGGGACAAGTGAAGCAACTTTCTTTCAAATGGCTCAGAAAAAAATACAAATATGTATTTGCAGACAAGAGAAAGATAAAGTAAATGTGGCAAAATATAAATAATTGTGGACTCTGGCTGAAACATATATAAACATTCTTTATACTCTTTTTGTAACTTTTCTGTAAGTTTGAAACCATTTCAACATAAAAAGATTATAAAAATAGGCTCTGTGCCAGTAGCACAGTGGTTACAGCACCAGCCACATACACCAAAGTTAGCGGGTTTGAACCCAGGCTGGGGCAGCTAAAACTACAATGACAACTGCAACAAAAAAATAGCCCTGTTGTGTCAGGTGCCTGACACAGGTGTCAGCTCCCAGTCCCAGCTACTTGGGAGAATGAGGCAAGAGAATCGCTTAAGCCTAGGAGCTGGAGGTTGCTGTGAGCTGTGATATCACAGCTGATATCACAGTGCTCTATCCAGGGTGACAGCTTGGGGGAAAAAAAAAAAAGGTGGCACCTGTGGCTCAAAGGAGTAGGGCGCCCTGGCCCCATGTTCCAGAGGTGACGGGTTCAAACCAAGCCATGGCAAAAAAAAAAAAAAAAAAAAAAAAAATATATATATATATATATATATATATATATATATATATACAGAAAAAAGTAGGAAAAAGAGGAAAAATAGAACTGATTGAATTAAGCCTCCTATATTTTGATTCTCTCTTTTTTCTTTTATTTTTAATTTTTTTTATTGTTTTGAGACAGAGTCTTACTATGTCTCCCTCAGAATGTTGTGGCGACACAACTCACAGCAACCTCAAACTCCTGGGCTTAAGTGATTCTCTTGCCTCAACCTCCCATGTAGCTGGGACTACAGGTGCCTGCCATAACATCAGCTATTTTTACAGATGAGGTCTTGCGCTTGTTCAGGCTGGTCTGGAACCTGTGAGCTCAGGTAATCCACCTTCCAAGTGCTGAGATTACAGGTGTGAGCCTCTGCCCCAGCCTCTCTAAATTGTTTTTTCTTTTTTTTTGCAGTTTTTGGCCGGGGCTGGGTTTGAACCCGCTACCTCCGGCATATGGGGCTGGCGCCCTACTCCATTGAGCCACAGATGCCACCCCCAACCTTGTAAATTTTATGATGTATGTTAAACTTCCTCTGTAAGGTAACGGTATTGCTGTTATATAAAAGAATCTCACTCAAAGGAGTTAAATGCTGAAGTATTTAGACATTTACGATTTCTGCTACTTACTTGCAAATAGTTCAGAGAAAAAGATACAGAGACCTGGAACTGTCCAAATATAACAACTGGTGAATGTAAGTGAAGGTATATGGATATTCATGGAAATTGTCTTGCAACTCTTCTGAGGTTTGAAAATTTTCCAGATAAAAAGGCCAACGGGAATATTCCCATTCATGCAAAGGTATTGTTTAGATGATTATATTATATTGCTTTTGTCAATATACTTATCATTATTATAGTAAACCCAGATCCTTCCCCTTCCATTGCCTTTTTAGCTGTCAGATCCATCCATCACCTATACTTCTACCTCTCCCCTACCACTTCGATCATTTTTCTGATTATAGCAGCCTGAGGTTCCTCCTTTAATGTGTTCCTCACAGCAGCCAGAATAACCTTCCTAAGAGTGAGTGACATTCTCGCACTGCTGCTTAAAAGCTTGCAATGGTTTTCCAATGCCCCTTTCTTGGCTTTTAGACCACTTGCCTTAGGACTCCCCCTGACCTCTACACAGCCCTCCACAATGCACGCACATAACTTATAAATGTGTTTCAGTCATACTGAACTTCTAGTAGTTCCTGGCACATTTATTGCTCTGGCTCTTAGAACTGGGCTGTGGCATCTGCCCCTCGAGTCCCTAGAACTCCATCTCAGGCCAATCCAGCTCCTCTTTTAATATCCAGCTGCAAGATTACCTCCCCTGGAAAGCTGGGCTGCTTTCTGCACTTTCAACTTAGTTTATAAATGCATGTTTACTTGTTTGTCCCATCACTGGGGATGCTTAGAAAATGTGGACCAAGGCTTGTTTGTTTTTAAACGTTGGACTGAGTGTTTTGAGTAGTGCAAGGGACAGAGTGAGAGAACAATCTTAGCTCCTTCCCCTTTCCACTTGTTCTGATTCATCTTATTTGCAGTGGCCACAGACAGCTCAACAAAGCCTGTGCTTTGCAAAAACCTGGTAGAACTCAAATGGTTTTCCCCAAGCACTCATGTCTTGCCTATCTTCATTTCAGAACAAGGGGGAGGCCAAGAGATGCAGAATTGGAGACAGAGCAGGGGATCTAGAACCACCCTAGTGAGACATGGTTGGTCATAATTCATACTGCCTGACCAAAGGACTCGCCAGACTTTCCATATTTCATCTCAGCCCTGGTCTAGGAATTGGGCAAATAACAAATCCTCTCCTCAGTGCCTGCATATAAAAAACAAGGGTTTGGACTCTGAGGTCCACAACAGTGGCAGACTTATGTTAGTTGGCTCACCAATAGTTTTTGAGACTTTTAAATTAGTTACCAAATCAGTTTAGGGCCCCATCACAAAACAGCAGGCACACTCAGAAGGGTATTTGAGAAGCATTTAATAAGGGACTATTTACAAAGTCAAGGACTATGTTAAAAGTCCGTCTGTAATCCCAGTGTTTTGGGAGGCTTTGGAACCTAGGAGAGCTACAGCTAGTCGGGGTGTGGCCTTTACTACAGAGACACAGCTGCTGCTGAAATAGCACAGGGTTAGGGGGGAGCCCCACTCCCACCTGTCTCTCCTCTTGTCTCCTCCAGGATCTTCTGGCAGGCTGAAGGCACAGAGCTGGGAAGGAGAGGAAGAGATATGGAGAGAGAAATGGAATTTACCAATATTTAAATATTTGGAAAAGTAAGATACAGAGAACCACATAGTTGAACAATCCGACAACTAAGTCAACTCTCCCACGTATGTGTACATAATATGCTTGCATGTGATTGCCTAAGAATGGAGAAGGTGGGTGGTTGTGCATTGAGGTGTTAATATGTATTTTTGGGGCAGAGTGTGGGGCAGGTAGAAATTAATTTTTAAAAATAGGATATTTGTCAGAGTAATTTAATAAAGAAAGTAATCATTAAACCACATTTTTAACTCCCCAAAAGCACTCTCCCATAGCACATAGCCCCATCCTGGCAAAGAATGGCCTCAAAGCCTGCAGCCTGCGGCAGCCTGGCCTCAAAGCCAAAAAATCTCTTCCAAATCAATCCCCTATTAACTGTCTTCCCTTTTGTCCAGTCTCTGCAATCCTACTCCTAATAATTTCTAATCTACTTACGCCACTAATAATTGCATATTGGTTTCAAGTTTATAAACTCATTATTACTAGTAATGCAAGCACATCAAGATATGACTCTTCCCTTAAGTATTCCCACAAGCACACTTCATAAAACCAATGTCCAAGAAATACGGTGTGTCCTCTGATAAGTTCTATTCCATCATGTTTCATTCATTTAAAATAATACTGGTGCAGCCCACTGAAATAACTTAAGAATTCTCTAATGGGTTGCAATCTGCAGTTTAAAAGACATTTCTCAATGCAAGCTCATACT
>CAUYPK010011487.1:0-18606 GCA_963574355.1 Loris lydekkerianus | reverse complement strand
TGAAGATCTCTTTGTGCTTTCGCTTGACCATTAGCTTGCTTGCTTTCTTTCTTTCTTTCTTTCTTTCTTTCTTTCTTTCTTTCTTTCTTTCTTTATTTTTTTTTTTGGGGGGGGGGGTGTCAGAGTCTCACTTTGTCACCCTTGGTAGACTGCCATGGCATCATAGCTCACAGCAACCTCAAACTCTTGGGCTCAAGCAATTCTCTTGCCTCAGCCTCCCAAATAGCTGGGACCACAGGCGCCTACCACAACACCTGGCTATCTTTAGAGACAAGGTCTCGCTCTGACTCAGGCAGGTCTCAGGCCTGTAAGCTCAGGCAATCCACCTGCCTCAGCCTCCCAGGGTGCTAGGATTACAGGCATGAGCCACTATGCCTGACCTTGACCATTAACTTTCTGAATGTGGGAAGTAACTTTATAGTCTGTGAATATCAGATTTTGGGGTTTCTGGAAAGTTCTCTTTGCTCTTTAAGGTAGTTGTTGGCCTTTTGTACCCAGGAATTTCTGACCTTGGAAAAACTGAGATTGGAGGTTTGAGATAATGCATTCAACCAAGGCAAGGAGAATCTAGAAGTTATTGTGCTTTCCTGCCCCACTCCCAGCCCTTAGCAGATGCTGCCTCGCTCTCAAGGAAGGCCTACAGGTCCTCAGAAGAATGTCTGTCCATTCTCCTGCCCTGAATCCAGTCTTCAGGATTCTGCTGACACACACTAGGTAAGTCCCTTGCGAAAGAGCTGATGAATGGCTGGAGACTTGCTCTGGGTCTGGGACTCCCTGGGATTTTAATCTATCATACCAGCTCATACACATCTGTTAACAGTTTGTTAAGAGTTTGGCTGATTTTATGTCATTCCTCCTAAGCAGACTTCTCCCACTCTCACAGCAGAGATAAAAGTAGTTGTATATGTCTTTTTGTCTGGGAATGGCTAATCACTATTTGGATTTCAGTTCACTTACTATTCCTTACATCTTTAGCTTTCTGATTAGTTTTAAATACCCACTGCTCTCACTGTTAGGAAGGAGGGATGAACGCTTATGATTTACCAAATTGTGAATAAAAGCAGAAGCTAAACTTGGAGTTTTGAAAAATATTTCACCTAAAATAGGTCTTTTAAAAAATTGTATTGCTTTTTGCTAAATTCAAAAGCAATACATGTTCATTATTAAAACTCACATTATACAATAAATACAAAAATCTCTGATATATAGATGTCAAATATCTCTCTTCACTCTGACCTCCAGGTATATAATTTTATAAAAGTTTGCTGTGGTATTATTCAAAATAGCCAACAGAGTTGGCAAATTAAAAAATAATCTGATTCCCCAAGACTGTTTTAAATACAACTGTGTATGTTCCTTGAGGTGAGATAAAGTTATGAAATTCTATATGCAATTAGAATAAATAATGTCTCCAAATAAAATCAAGGGCCTAAGAATTTTTGTACAGCATGCAATAACTTTCCTCTTCTCTCTCAGCAAGTCTTGCCCCCATCCTAACCTTATGATCACAATATTGAATTATAACAAAATGACCTTAGCTACATTGTGACTGAAGATCTGCACAGATCAAAGAGAAGTATAAGTTAACTGAAAGAAGACTGGACTTGACTTACGTTGTGTGCTTGCTAGATGCCGTGTTGAGAAACTCTGTGAAGTTATTACCTTCAGGCCATTGACTTCCTGCACAGATGGCCAGAACTCAGACTGAAGGAACAGAGGGCCATTGACTGATCTTGAAAAATTGTAGGTGTAGAAATATCATTCTTGCTTCATTTGTCATTATTCATCATTTGAAAATTGGGTTTATGAACCTATTTCAATACAAGGAAGAAAGATTTTTTTTTCCTCCTTGAGGATTTCAAATTAAGTTCAGCATATTTTAGGAAATCTTTCCAAGAAAAATTAGAAATGCTCAATATTCACAATGAGTAGTTTTTGGTTTTATGATGGCATGCTCCAGTAAACTATTTCTGGCTTAGAGACCCAGAGGTTCAAAGCCACATTGCTTTCCTTAAGACAGAAGGTTAGCCATTGCAGATCACCTCAGCCCCTGTCTACTCCATTGTCTCTTCCACTGAATGGTATAGCACCCCTTTGCAGTTTATGTTACTCAATTATTCAATAAATATTTATAGACCATTTACTATACAAGAGCTGTGCTAGGTACTCTAGGTTCTGGGACAGGCAAGTGAGCAAAATCAAACACAGTCTTTGGGAAGTATATATAAAGATATAAAGTATATCTTTTAGGAAATGGGAATGACATCCTCCTATAAATGGAGGATGGGTGTAAAGGGATTTGATCAAGATAGGTGACATTCCAATAATCACAATAAATAATTTTAAATTATAAGTAAATGTAACCGTTCTGCTCATAAAAGCATGTAACAGAATGAACTGACCTAGACCTAATCAAGAAAGGTTTCCTTGAATCTAAGAGCCGAAGAACGAGTGAGTGAAGAGGTTTGGTCCAGATGAAATGCATGCCATGCACAAAGGCTGAACAGGTCATGAATTTCTCTAGAAACTTAAAAAGGCCACTGCAATTGAAGGGCAGAAAAACAGAGTGCATGCTTCAAGATGGGGTGGAGAGGCAGGCCAGGATCTGACCATGTAGAGCTTGAAGTGACCTAAGTGATTCTGATCTTCTCAGAACAGTAGGAATTAATTAGAGTGGATTTGAGGTTAGATTGAAAGGGATTTGATCAAAATGCATTTGGAAAAATCACCCTCTTTTCAAGGTGGGGAAGTTTGGAAGGGGTCAGTGTGGATACAAGAAGAACAACTTGTAGATTTGGCCAAGTAGACCTCTTGGAAGGTGGCAGTCTTTTCTACAAAAAAGTGATCAGCGAAGCATGAGAGAAAGGAATTATCATTTTAAATATTTATAATAGAAGGTAAAATTGACAGGCCATGATGACAAATTTGATTTAAAGGGGATGAGAGTCAGGTGTGGTGGCTCACACCTGTAATCCTAGCACTCTGGGAGGCTGAGGCTGGAGGATTGCTTGAGCTCAGTAGTCTGAGGTTGCTGTAAGCTAGGCTAATGCCATAGTACTCTAGTCTGGGGTAGCAGAGTGAGACTCTGTCTTAAAACAAGTAAATAAATAGAGAGGGTGAAGAAGAAGGAAACATCAAGGGTCACTTTTAGGATTTTAGCTTTCACAGTTGGTGGGTGGTGATGCTGATAGCTGAGACGAGAGGCACTGGCTAGGGCTGAGTCCTTATCGAAGGACCATGAGTCGAATCTTGGATTTTGAGTATGAAGTGCCTTTGCAAGATTAAGTAGAGTTATCAAGTAAGCAATTGAATTTGTAGGTCTGGAGTTTAGAGGAAATGTTCAGACTAAGTGAGTACTAGTAAGATAGATGTCTAAAGTGTGGAGATGGAAGAGGTTGGCAAAAAAAGCATAGACTAATAAGAGGAAATAAAAACTAAAGCCATGCTGGAATTATTCCAAAATACAGTGTGTCCCCGACCTGTCTTGATATCCTGAGGAGGACATGATATCTTCCATGTGGTGGTTTTCTCCCCAAAGCATCATTCCAAGCAAAAGAAAACATAAAAAAAAAAAATTTTTTTTTTTTTTTAAGTGAGAGACATTCTACAAAATAACAGGCCTGTATTCTTCAAGGAGTCAAAGTCTAGAAAATAAAAGGAAGTTAAAGAGAGAGCTAAATGTAATGAGTGATGCTGAAATACAAGGAAAAGCGGTAAGTGATACGGGTTCATGACATAAACAGCCAACTCTTCACCAGCAGATCACAAACTAGAGAAAGGCAGAAGCCCTGTGAATTGTGTGCACTACTGTATACCTAGTGACTGGCATCCAAAGGGCTTTGCGGACACAGTCGCTCAATAAATACCTTCTAAAATAACGTGTATACAAGCAGCTAGTATGCCTCTGCTGGGTGTTTAGACCTCTCACTTGCTACTCCCATTTCCTGAACCTGACTGGTCTTTCAGCCAGTTGCCATTTTCCATTCCTGGACTTGGTTGGTCTCTCGGCCAGTTGTCATTCCCATTTCCTAAGCCTTTCTGTTCTTGCAGAATTATAAATGGAGGATGGGTGTACTTGACTCTTGTTAATCTTCCCACAGCCCTCTGCTTCTTCTGCCCTAAAAGATTAAGCCATTGGCTTTCGTGCCATGGTCACTCTGGTAACACACTCACATGATTGAGAAATTTAACATAGTTCACAATTAGGAGAAAAATTTTATCTCAGAAATAGCTCTCCTCCCTGCCCCCCACAATGAACCACTAAATTTGCTGTTCCTCCAAATTTCAAGCCTAGGTCTTTCATGGTCAGCCTGGAGAACTGCATAATGATGATGTTTTCATTTTTTTAAAAATCCAAGCTGTTGGGTGTCAGATAAAGGCTACTGTCTCCTATATTGATTTTGATTAGTTTCCCCTACTAGCATTGAACACAGTGTCTTGTACATGGTAAATTCTTAATTATAAACACACACTGAATATATGTGTGCGTGCTTGCGTGCGTGCGTGCGTGTACACGTGTGTGTGTTTTGGGGGGGGAGAGAGCGAACATTCACTGTCCATGAACCATACTCCCTAGTAAAGACATTAACTGATCTCCCAGGTTTCCTGTCTGGAAACAGAAGGTAGTCAGGATTGATGACTGGAAGCCTCCATCAGAGTTTATTTAATTGTGCTGCAGTAAAGACGCCTGCATCTTCCACTGAACAGCGAGCTGTGCTTCATTAAATTCCCCTTTTATTTTCGCACTTCAGCCCTTGGATGAGCTGGCAGCTCTGTTTTGAATGGCTCATCCAAGCGTGACAAGATGCCAGCAAGTATCTGAAGAAGCTGTAGCATGAAAGCACCCTTTACATCTGGAAGACACTACCTCTCACTTATAATACTAAATTGAACCCTGTGGTTCATAAATATTCATATCTAAAAAAAGTACCTTAGGTAAATGAACAAACATCACCAAAAATTCCTTAATGGGAGGCTCAACGAATGCTTCAGAATTATAAATTTATTTTTATAGAACTGAAATGTTTGCTTCACTTGGCACACTTGGGTATTAGGTGGCTTAGAGGTCTATTTATTTTTAGTTATGGGATGCATAGAACATTAACCCTTCAGCGATTAAATATGATCTAACAATATGTGGTGCTTACAAAATGTAAAGCTTAAAGACTTTTCCATTTTCTGAAATTGAATGGTGCACCATATGTTGGAATATTTTCTTTAAAATAAGTTTTGTTTCACTATAAATATGAACTATGCTTTTATATTTCTATATTGACTTGAATTAACACAAGTAATAAAATTTTCTATATGTGGGGATAAGATCTTTTAAAGATCCTTCACTTACATGTCATAATTTCATAGAGAATAAGACAGCCTGTAATTTCATGGGTGAAAAGTTGAGACTTTAAATTTGTTTCTTTTTTAAGATAAATACCAAAAATAGACCTGGCTGCTTTTAAAACAAGTTTTATAAAATTTTAAGTTGTTTATATTTATAAACCACACATTGCTTGTATTTATTATCTGGTAAAATCATGTAATATGATTCTTCCAACTCACCATGTCAATAGATACAATCTTTAACCAATACACCACTATCACCATGCTGGCTATTTTTTGGACAGCTCTTGGATACCCTCTGTGACTGGATATTTGCACTCCTCTTTATTTAAAAGAAACTCCCGGTTTGATGCCTGTAGCTCAAGCGGCTAGGGCACCAGCCATATACACTGAAGCTGTCGGGTTCGAACCCAGCCCAGGCCTGCCAAACAATAATGACAACTACAACCAAAAAATAGCTGGGCATTGTGACGGGCGCCTGTAGTCCCAGCTACTTGGGAGGCTGAGGCAAGAGAATCACTTAAGCCTAAGAGTTTGAGGTTGCTGTGAGCTGTGACACCACGGCACTCTACCCAGGGCTACAGGAGACTCTGTCTCAAAAAAAGAAAAGAAAAGAAGGGAAGGGAAGGGAAAGGGAGGGGAGGGAAGGGAAGGGAAGGGAAGGGAAGGGAAGGGAAGGGAAGGGAAGGGAAAAGAAAAATGAAACTTCCCATTTTCTCTGTGGTTTTTTTATCATTGTCTGGTAAAATGTTTTCTCCAATATCTTTTCTAACTTCTGATATCCAGATGCCTTGAAACTGAGCTAGTAGCCATGGCACTGTCTTTACATTTATATATATTTTTCAAGATGGAAATTAGAAGCTTTTTAAAACAGTATAATCACATTTCTCAGGAGTGCAGGTTAATTCCAGAAGTTGAATGGACACTTTCAGAAAAAAGATGGAAAAACCCTGAGAGGCCCAGTAAGGTGGGCACCAGGGGCATGTGGGAGCCCAGCCTTATCTGATGGATGTCACTGCCTCTCCTCCATGGCCGGGCAAGTATTTTTTATGAAAATTGTCTCTTTAGTTTATTTACTATCCTGCACATACAAAAGTCCTTTGAACTGCTGCTGTCTGCCCACCCGATCCCCTTTCTCTCACAGGAGCCTTTGGTCTCCTCCTCTGCCCCCACACATTCTTCCCTTAAACAAACATCCTTGTTTTAAAAAGCAAAGAGAATCTCAGCTCTCCATTTTTGTTTGACTTTCCACACATTGCTGTTAACCATTCCCTAAACACAGATGGAAGCCAGGCTTGGGCTCACTACGGGCAGCTTTCTCACAAGACCTCTCCTCTTTAAATATTGTGATTTATTCTTCAGGGGAAAAAAAAATTATCTGTTTGAGGGTCCCCTCCCTCCATACATCAGGAATTGGCTGTCTGTGAATCTTGCCTTTCTGGCAGTAATAGCGTTGTGATGACAAAGCACACACCAATGGAATGACCAAGTGCAGGGTTAAAAACAAGGTCACAATGTTTCTCTCGTTAGGCATCTCCTAAATAAATGTGTCAAAGACAGAAAGAGACATAAAACAAACCACACAGTGATCCCTGATCCAGGAGAGAAGCATGTCAGAAGAGGAGGAAAATGATTCCTTCATTACTTATCATCTATAAGGTCCCAGCATTGTCTGTGAGCTGAGAACGCTGTGGCCAGCACATGCTCAGGTGTGAGATGACTTCAGACTCTGGTCTGGGGCACGCGAGTGTGCAGTGCAGATGCTGGAGATTCACAAAGGCCTTTTAGTATCAAAACCAAGTCATTGTTCTTGGGATGTGGGAGGCAAGCTCTCCTTTGTTACACAGAGCAACATGATGTCATATAAAAATCTACTGAGCATGATTTCAAAATGATATAAGGCTTTTACCTAGAAAAGAAAATGTTTAATCTCAAAGAAGACATACATGGTTGAGATTACCCAGAAACAACAACAACAAAAAATATATATAAAAGAGACTCGCTCTCTGAATCTGTCTGTCGCTACTACTTTGACCATTGTCATCTATAAAATAAGGAAGGCAGACTAGAATCAGCTACAGGTTTTCCTTTAATTCTAATATTTATTACCTTATGGTTGTCCACATATTTCTAGCTGTTTTAAAAATTGAGGCACCTTTCATTTAAGGAAACTTATTACACAAAAGCTCCAAATGTAAAACTTTGACCAAAGGCTGATTCTGCACATGATTAGAACTTGGTTTCTTCCTCCCCTCTTCCCATTTTCTCCTTTCTTTTTCTTTCTGTCCTTGTTTTGTTCTTTCTTCTTTTCTTTTCTTTTTGAAAAGAGCTCCTAAAAATGTTGAGCTTTGGAGTAAAAACTATATCATTTGACTTTCAAACAGCTCTGGAGGAAAGATTTTGCTGGAACATTATGCACACTGTTGTATACCAAGAGTTGTTGGATGCTTTGAGACTAGAATACTGCATTTGAGAAAAGAAGATTAAATTTATTTTTATTTTCATATTCTTCTTGTTACTTATACAAGATTGAGTCCTGATTACATACCCACATTACCTCCCTCTTTCCATATGTACATACAATATATGTACATATATTGCATGTATGGGTGTATATATGTGCAGGAAATAAAAAATATTTGATGAACAATAACACTATACAAAGTACACACACATACACACGAAGCTTGAATTCCACCCCCTGTGAAACTTACTTATTGATTTTTCCTTCTTTCTCTCTCTCGCTAATACATAGAGATGGGTCATTACAAAAGTTTTGAGATACACAAAAATCAAGAAATGCAAAATCCGTGCATATGGAAACAAAGGAAGCCTTCCTGGCAACATCGATAAACCAAGCAAATTGAAACTTGCGTGAGTGAATGAGACCGTGCTTCTTGGAGGTGAAAAAATAGACCATAACACAGTCTATTTCAAAACTTTCATACTGACTTGGGCATATACATAATATTTCCTACACTGAATTCTCAAACTATAGACTTATCTGTTATCTATTACATACTGAATTTCATATTGATCAATACGTATCTCTATAGATTAAAACATAGCTATAGATACATCTCTATTGTTTAAGTATACAATGACTATTATAATCTATTAGTTATATAACAGAGATCTCTTGATAGCTATAAAAAGACCCTTAGTATATATATTTCAGTATGTGAGTTCAACGTAGAATATATAATGTATGTATTCATAGGATAGAAATTCAATATATATAACCGGGAAATCTACATAATATATAATAGAGATTGTCTATGTCTAAATCTATATCTATGGGAAGTCAATCAATCAAGTTTCACAGGATACGGATAGAGCGCCTTCTTAAACCAGCTTCCCGCACACACACGCACACACATTCTCACCCACACACATTCTCACCCGCATACATTCTCGTGGACCCCGTATCATTATCACACTTGGTTCATCAAAGGTTTTTGCATTTTCTTCCTCCAGGCACAAGACAGGGTTGCATCTCCTCACCCCTTTGAAGTTAGATGAAGTCACCCACGTGACTTGGTTGGCCAGTGAAACATGAGCAGAAATGGTGTTTCACACCCACGTGGAAATTCCTGCAGCTGGTATTTAGCTCCTCACATCCCCTTCCCATTGCTGTGGTGACCGTGAAGCACATGTGACATGGAGTTTCTGTCTTGCTGGGTTCCTCAGCGATCCCAGTAAGCAGACGCTCCTGACAACCCGTGTGGGTATGTGGCATCGGTAGGAAATGCATTTTATTGGGCAAAATCACTGAGATATGGCTGGTGTTTGTTCCCACAGCCTAACAACAGCGTCCAAGGGTTCACTGCATTTTCCCCTAAAGGGCCAGATAGTAAATAATTTAGGCTTTGAGGAACACGTACGTTGTCTTTCAGATATTCCTCTTTTTCTTAACTTTAAAAATACGTATTCTTAGTTTCCAGACTGTACAGAAACAGGCTGCAGGCCAGCTTTGGCCTGTGGACCACAGCTTTCTGAGCCCTGACTCGGTCCATCCTGAGTGTGAAAGGTATTCACCTGCTCCGTGAATCAGTTTCTTCAACTATGAAACAGAACACAGCTGTCCTATCATCTCAGGGTTTCATTGAGAATAAAAAGAAGTCAAGAAGAAACTAGTTGGAGAAAAGTAATGTCATATGCTAGACAAACTGTGACTGTTACTTCAACTTAAACACTGATTCAAAGTTATTTCCAATGGAATGCTTCCACACCATAGCCCAACATTTACCAAGGTGTGTTTTATAGAACACTGGTCTCTTAAGATGCCCTCTCCCACTCCATAAAATAGATCATTTGGATAAACAAATTTAGGCAGTTCTATACAGTATCCCTGTGGAATCCTTTTTAACAGAAGACGTAACACTATCTGATGGAATTACTATTCAGCAGAACCCTTTGGGTCGCCTTACTTGGTCTTGAGCTCCTTGAAGTTATGCCACTGCTGGCCTGACTGGTCCAAGTCTATGACCCAGCTCCAAGTTGAAAGCAGCTCAGGACAATTTGCCTGGTATGCTTGGGCTTCAAGTGCAGTTCTCAGTGATAATAACATTTAATCCTATGCTAATGTGTGAAGCTACGACAAATGCAAATTACCTTGGCTTTAAAAGAAACACACTCAGGAAAAAGCACAGATGGGAGAAGGAGAGGAAAGACTTTTGGTTATTTGAGTTTTTACCCTTCTAGACCAATTATTTTATAAAAATCAAGAGAATTTGTAGTAGCATTTTCTGAAGAACTTCAGACTTTTTTAAAAAAGAAACAGATAGGGTTTCACACTGAACTTGTCACCTGTGGCGGACATTATGTTCCATTGTCATATCTGGTAATCATCGCTGTGTGTCGCGTCATCCAAATCTAATTCAGTATGCAGCCCTAGAATGAGTGACAAGTGTTGTCCATGTAGGGCTACATCAGAATGTCGTAAGTTGTCATAAGCCAATAAATCCAAGATAATAAAGAAATTAAAAAGATAAATTAAATATGCTTCACATATATTGCAAACACACATATGTGTACACACACACATAAATATACATGATATTATGATATAACTGGAAAGAAACTTGAGAAATACAAGTGTTATTTGTGCCAGAACAGATATTTGTATTTGGACTTAATAGAGAATGTTATACACATAATGATTGTGGTGATGTGTCCCACAAGATACAATGGGGGGGGGGGGATGATAAGGTGTAATATTTAAGGTGGTAAGTCTACTCCATGAATAGTCTACTCAATGAATAAAAATTGTCTGCATCTGAAATGGTCTAGAATTCTTCATGCATTCCTACTCTTCCCACCCTGAATCCCATAAATCAAAGTACCAGAGTAATACCCCTGAACAACAGAGCCCCGATAGCAGCCCAACGAAGAACTTTTCAGCAAGTATTAGTGTGACTTCAGGAAACTTACTTAGCCACTCTGACTTTTTATTTATTTACTCCCCTCCAAAAAAGCGGGTAGCAATATTTCTCTCCCTGAACTTGCTATGAATGTATTTATGGAAATACACAGGTGAGCTCCCACATTGTGACCAATGTGTATTCCATAAATATTAGCTCTTCCACCAATAGTGACAAGAAAAAAGAAATCATGATAATTGGCTTATTAAAACCAGAAACTATCTCTGGAATTAGGGTCAACTTCTAAACCACCCAATGCTGCACATTAGGGGGTCAATTCTAACAGATTTCTCCCTCTAACCACCTTTCTCCAGAAGACCTATAAGAATAGTTTCCTGAGCCTCATCAGTCACTATTCCATCTTCAAAAGTCATTCAATTTTGAGTCAGGAATTTACAATACAATTAAATTTTTTTTTTCTTATTTGCTTTATCTAAACCAGACATGTAAATTAGCCCAGATTATGAAAACAGGAAAGAGGTACAGCTTAGTTTGAGTAAACTCAGGCCACACAAAAGGAAGCAATTTTTTTTTTCCCTTAAAAATTTTATACCAGTACAGTCATGCACTGTGTCACGACATTTTGGTCAAGGACAGACCACATAAGATTATAATGGAACTGATAAATTTCTATCTCCTAGTGAGGATTTAGCTGTCATAACATCACAACCAACACACTGCTCACGTATTTGTGGGCAGTGATGTAAACACTAATGTCATACTAATGTAAACAAACCCACTGCCCCCCCAGTCATATAAAAATTTAGCACATACAATTATGTACAGGACGTACTACTTGATAATGATAGTAATAAATGACTATGTTACTGATGTGTATATTTACTATGTGATGCCTTTTGTTGTTAGAGTACTCTTTCTACTTACAAAAAAAAAAGTGAAGTGTAAAACAGCCTCAGGCTGGTCCTTCAAGAGGTATTCCAGGAAAACAGTTATTTATTTCCATGGCAGACGACAGATCCACGCATGTTACTGCCCCTGAAGACCCTCTGGTGGGACAAGATGTGAAGGTGGAAGACGGTGAAATTGATGGCCCTGACCCTGTGTGGGCCTAGACTAATGTGTGTGTTTGTGTCTTAGTTTTTGAAAACCCTAACCCTAACCCTAAAAAATTAAATAGAGAAAAGCTTATAGAATAAGGATATAATGAAAATATTTGTCTTCAGTTTACAATGTTTTCGTGTTTAAGTGTTACCACTAGAGTGATATCACAAAAGCTTTCGAAAATTAAAAATACAAAACTGCATTTTTAGTGTGGATGTGGAAAGAAGGGAACACTTCTACCTTGCTGGTGGGATAGCAGCCTTTGGAGAATTCTCAAGGAACTAAAAGTTGGTCTACCATTTGATCCCCCAATTCTATTACTAGGTATCTATGCAGAGGAACAAAAATCATTTTACAACAAACACATTTGCACCAGAATGTTTATTGCAGCCCAATTGATAATTGCCAAGTCGAGGAAGCAGCCCAAATGCCCATTGACCCATGAATGGATTAACAAACTCTGGTATCTGTATACCATGGAATACTACATCCTTTGCATTAACCTGGATGGAAGTGGAAGACATTATTCTTAGTAAAGATTCACAAGAATGGAGAAGCAAGAATCTTGTGTACTCAATTCTGATATGAGGACAATTAATGACCTAGTATATGGTGGGGGATGGGGGAAGGGGAGAACAGACAGAGGGAAAGAGAGAGGAAAGTGGAGGAAGGGGAGAGTAGAGAGAGGGAAGGAGGGAGGGGGTGGGGGGTCATGGTTTGTGACATATGTTTTGGGGGCAGGACACAATCATAAGATGGACTTTACCTAAGGAATACAATCAATGTAACCTGGTTCTTTGCACCCTCAATGAATCCCAACAATAATAATCAAAAAAAAAAAAAAGATGGAGACTTTATATATTTTATGTTTACCTGGATGGAGTTGGAACATACTCTTCTTAGTAAAGTTTCTCAAGAATGGAAGAAAAAGTATCCAATGTACTCAATACTATTATGAAACCAATCTATAACCACATACTCATTCATATGAATGATAAATCACGAATATAGTCCAGCAAGAAGGAAGGGAGAGGAAGGAGAGGAGAGGGGAGGGGAGAGGCCAAGTGGAAGGAGGGCATTTGGTGAGATCTCACCTAATGTGCACCATGCAAGGGTATATTTCAAAACAACTAAGAGTAAATTATAAATGTCTTACCACAACAAATAAGTAGGTGAGATGATGGTTATGATAATCAGTTTTATTTAAGCATTCCACATTGTATATCAGATCATCACATTGTACCCCATGAATGTATAGTTATGATTTAATAAAATATTAAATTAAAAATGTATAAAGTAAAAAAGTTTCAGTAAGTTAATTTATTATTAAAGAAAAAAATGTTCTTGTAAATTTAGCATCACCTAAGTGTACAGTGTTTATAAAGCCTGCAGCAGCATGCAGTAATATCCTAGGCCTTCACACTCACTCACTGCTCACCCAGAGCAATTTCCAGTCCTGTACATTAATTCATGGTAAGTGCCCTATAGAGGGGTCGTATTTTTTATCTTTTAGAATGTATTTTTGCTGCAATTTTCCTATATTTAGATACATTAATACGTACCCATTGTAAAATATACCCACATACGTTACCTACAGTATTCACCACAGTAACATGCTATACAGGTTTGTAGCCCAGGAGTGAAACCTGTGTGATGGGCTAGGATTGTGCAAGTACATTCTGTGGTGTTTGTATAGCTTCATGAAATCACATGATGAAGGGTATCTCAAAATGTGGGGGAGTTTGTTTTTTTGTTTGTTTGTTTGTTTGTTTTGAGACAGAGTTTCACTCTGTTGCTCTGCCTGGAGTGTCTTGGTTTCTGCCTAACTCACTGCAGCCAACCTCAAACTCCTGAGTTCAAGTCATCCTCCTGCCTCAGCCTCCCAGAAGGCTAGGATTACAGGTGTGAGCCACCGCACATGGCCTCTCAAAATGTATTTCCATTAAGTGCTGCCCTACCACACCATTTTTCAAGACAGGAGTCTACATCATCATGTGCTGTAAGTTTGATGTTAATAAATATGAAAAGCTTTGGCCATATAAGTATTTTATCCAGATGGTGCTTTAGGGTAAGCACCATCATGTTCGATTTCTGGTTCTACCAATTTCTACCTGTGTGACTTTCAGCAAATTACTTCACTGCTCTGTAGCTCACTTTCCTGCCCTGTAACAGGAAGATAAAATACTGCCTACTTCATAAGATTGATGTGAGGATTTAATGGCTTCATCTACATACAGGGTGTAATGTGTGATGGGCATATGGAACTCTTTGGAAGTATTTTCTATCATTATCGTATTACTATTTTTTTTTCTTCTACTTCAAAGTAGTGAGCTATTGAAAATGTGTCAGACAAGAAAAAGAAAAGGGAAGATATAGCTTTTTATCTTTATGGTTGTTACTAAGAATTTTCTTCTAAACCAAATTAAATATATTTTGGAGATAAGCGATAAAATTTGAGGAGAATTCAAGTCTGGAAAGACATATTTCATGCAAAATGATATTAATATAAACACAACATCTCATTTTGTATGTTTCATGCAGCCACAAAAACTCTAGGACAAACCCAGGCCAAGGCTCAAAGTATAAGAAAGAAACAAGTTTGTTTAAATACTTTTTTTTTTTTTTTTTTTTTTTTGCAGTTTGTGGCTGAGGCCAGGTTTGAATCCACCACCTCCGGTATATGGGGCTGGTGCCTACTACTTGAGCCACAGGTGCTGTCCTATTTAAATAGTGTTTTGGTGATATTTTAATTGCTGGTTGTTCATGAATTTATTGACTCTGAAAGAGACAGTATTATCTGGAATATTATCTTCTCCTACCTATTGTGGAATAACTGTGCCTATATGATGCTATTTTTGGAATAGCTTTTTTTTTTTTTAATTTTTTTTTGTAGAGACAGAGTTTCACTTTATTGCCCTTGGTAGAGTGCTGTGGCATCACAACTCACAGCAACATCCAACTCCTGGGCTTAGGCGATTCTCTTGCTTCAGCCTCCCAAGCAGCTGTGACTACAGGTGCCCGTCACAATGCCGGGCTATTTTTTTGTTGTTGCAGTTTTGGCCGGGGCTGGGTTTGAACCCAAAACCCTTGGTATATGGGGCCAGCCCCTATCCATTAAGCCATAGGCACGGCAAAAAAGGACAAAAATTTCCTCTAAGATCACACAAGTATTAAATGGGAGAGCCAGAACTCAGGTAACTGCCATATAAAGTCAAAGCCCAAGCTCTTATGAGATATTATATTGACAGAAACAGTGAGGAAATGTTTACATAATTTTGTGGGTTTATAATACAAATTGCACCTAACTCCTGATTTATTCCATCTAAATTTACCCTCTCCAATTTAGCTTCCAGAATGTCTTACCGCTGGTTTTGTGGTAAACGTTATACCCATAATGAGAGAGTGTCTGGTGAAGACATAAATATTCTCCGTGGACAAAAATGCAGGCCATGCCTGTTGGAGCTTCCTCACTCATTTTGAATGGAATATAGATTCTCGACCTAACTTTCTTTTTTCATTTAATTGGTGAAAAGCCATAATTTTGTTGCTACTTCCCTAAGTTATCTATGACCTGTATAACATGCTTACATGTACTTACAGTGCGTGTGCAATCAGCCATGCAAGCAAAACGGGGAACAATTCAAATTAAATTTCATCATTTGTTCAGATACATGTCTCTTTGGTCACACTGTCATAGTGAATAGTAGCAGACAAACAACACAGCTAATAAGTTATTTTAATAAGCTGATGTCACCATGTGTGATTTGTGACCTCCTGGGAGAGTGAGTGACAGATTCCAGCTCTCATTACTGTGTAGATTAGTCTCAGAGAATTCATTAGTGCCCATGGTGGCAGCTCTGCTGAGTGCCCTTAATTTGGAAAAAGAGACAGGAGGTCTATGTGCCTGAGAAACTCTAAAGGCAGACGATCTGGAGCTGAAGCCTTTAGAGCAAAGGGCTCTCCTGAGAAGGTGGCATTTATTCACGGAGGTTTCAGGCCCTTGGTGACAGCTCTATTGCCTTTCATCCGCGTCAGCTCAGTACCGTGGAAACAACAGAGGACTACTGGATTTCACCTCACCCATGAGGAGGCAGGTTCAAGGCAGAATGTTTCAGAGGCATGGTGTATGCATATAAATTACCTCTAAATGGCTTTTTGCTTTTTCAAAATGACAGGGAGTAGAAGTAGCATAGAAAAATGCAATGTATTAATAATCCTCATATTTAATTTTTAGAAAATAGTTTTAACCCCTTTCACTAAATCTTCAAGCAATCTTGGTATGTATCAGTTTAAAACTCTTGCATGTACTACTATTTCTGCCATATGCTGATAAAAATATTTCTTTGAACTAGCTTTATAACAAACACAGTTTCTTTCTTTTTTTTTTCTTTTCTTTTTTTTTTTTTTTTTAAGACAGAGTCTCACTTTATCGCCCTGTGACGGCGTCACAGTTCACAGCAACCTCCAACTCCTGGGCTTAGGCAATTCTCTTGCCTCAGCCTCCTGAGTAGCTGGGACTACAGGTGCCTGCCACAATGCCTGCCTGTTTTTTTTTTATTGCAGTTTGGCTGTGGCTGGTTTCCAACCCACCACCCTCGGTGTATGGGGCCCACGCCCTGCCCACTAAGCCAAAGTTGCTGCCCAACAAACACGATCTCTGACTTCTGGGCAATTGAAGGGGCCAACCTAGAGCTCTTTTTATATACTATTTAAAAGCTTCAAAATTTTTTTTCACTGTAGCCCTTAGGAAGAAATATCTTTTGCACACGACTAATACCCATGTACAAGCAGGTATTTACATAAGTGAGATTAAAATTTTGGTACATATGATGTGCTGTATTATTCCTTTATATTTTAATCTCTTCCTTTATATTTTCCTATTGTATTTCTTTTTTTTAATGTTGGTTTTTTAAAATGTTGATTTCTATTTAAAAATGGATTAAAAATTGATTTTACCCCTAAGCGCTGAAAGATCTGCAGCTTAGAAAACGGTAGGAAAGAACTTTCATCTCAGGATGAAAGCCTTTTTACATCAAATATTGTTATTTTATAATATAGAATAATAATTTATTGACTGAGTGCTTGCCATAGGCTGGCAGTGTGCTACTGCTTTACAAAACTTCTGATTCCACTTACTCTTCACAACAATGATGGAAATAGATTATTATTTTTTTCTGTTTCTCTCAAGTGAAGCTCAGAGAGGTGAAGAAAATTGTTCTGGTTCACACAGCAGGTGAGTAAGTCGGCACACAGTAGGCAGGCAATAAACGTTGATGGACTGAATTAATCCATCACTCTTTAGTCTCTGAGAGTGAGGACATGAGCCTGCTGACCTTTGCCTGTTGGGTGCAGGGACAGCTAACCTTCATTCCACCCTTTTTTTCTAGACCAAAGTAAGTTATAGTTTTCAATTGTCTCAAAACAAAAATTAATAGTTTTATTAAAAATGCAAAACTTCATGATTGGTAGGTGTGATAATAATAATAGTGATGATGCTTATGACAATCATGGCAATGTCTATTGATAATATGTACTGACCACTACCCTCACCTGTTCTTCCATGTATCGATACCATGTATAAAATAATAGTGGCCACCTCATAGAGGTTGTTATGAGGAGTTAACCTCATTTAATCGATTTATCTACCCAAGGGGGTAGGTACTATTATTACTTTGATTTTATAGTTGAGAAAGCATAGGGAGGTGAAGGGATTTGTCCAACAGGACATATAGGTGATAAAACCAAGGCAGTTTGTCTCCAGAGCCTGACTAAACTCTTAACCTTTACTCCTGCCTAATCACTGGCAATCAGCTGTGTGCTTCTCTTATCGCTAAAGCAAAGTTGATTGCTTTCAAAGCAAACATCGGGAAGAAATACTAGAACCTTGGATGGAGGGAGCCATCCATTTCAAGTCCTTCAGCTTTCCTGCTCTGCTCATAGTTTCTTAACTTCAGAGCTTTTTTTTTTTTCTTTTTGATGGTTTGGAGATAATCTATATTACTCAGCATAAGTATTGAAAGTTATGATTTCAGAATATTTTATATTTTCGTGTCTCAGTATTCTATATGGTGGGTGATAAACATGCCTTTAAAGAAATTAGTCATCATTTTTAAAAAACAAAGTCAAACAAAAAATATCTGAGTAGTTCATAGCGATTCACTTTGCTAAGACCATGTCAGGGAGACAAAGAAATACTTGCTCACAGGACTGCCCAGAAGACAGGAGTGGCTCTCAGAAGCCTTCAAACATCTCTGTAATGAGAATTTTTCCCTTTGGTCTCTAGGAACCAAGGAAATGAGACTCTCTCCCTTTGGTTTCCTAAATTAGTTGAAGCTCTCCCATGTAAATATAGTGGACAAAATCGGGCAGTTTTTTTAAACAGAGAGGCCAGTCTCACAAATACACGTGCTGTTCCTGTTTTACCTGGGACCAGCACTAACCCACAGTTCCCAGCCTCAACACGTGGACCCGTGACACACAGAAAGCGCCGTGGCTGGTCCCTAACAACCTCTCCTGGGGCCGCTATTCTTTCTCTTCTCCTCCCCCTGGTAGATCTGCAGTCCCCAGCCCCAGGCTATGGACCAGTCCAGGCCACCCAGCATCACTGCTTGAGCTCCACCTCCTGGGGCATCTTAACCCCTCTCCCGCCCCCCCCCCCCCCCCCCCCTCCCCAAAAAATTATAGCCTGGAAAAAACAAACGCGGGCCCAAAACTTGTAATCAAACTGGTTATAACACAAATAATTGTTTTTAAGATTTATGTGTAACAGGTGTCCACAAGC
>CAUYPK010011486.1:0-32359 GCA_963574355.1 Loris lydekkerianus | reverse complement strand
GTATTGGTCGATTTCTTTCAGATTTTCATATTTCTGAGAGTAGAGTTTCTTGTAGTATTCATTAAGGATTTTTTGAATTTCTGAGGAGTCTGTTTTTATTTCATCGTTACCATTTCTGATTGATGAGATTAGAGATTTTACTCTTTTTTTCCTGGTTAGGTTGGCCAAAGGTTTATCTATTTTATTGATCTTTTAAAAAAACCAACTTTTGGATTTATTGATCTGTTGTATAATTCTTTTGTTTTCAATTTCATTTAATTGTGCTCTGATTTTTGTTTCTTCTTTTCTTCTGCTGGGTTTGGGGTTGGAGTGTTCTTCCTTCTCCAGTTGCTTGAGATGTCCCATTAAGTTATTAATTTCCTCTCTTTGTTTTCTTGAGGAAGGCTTGCAGTGCTATAAATTTCCCTCTTAGGACTGCCTTGGCAGTATCCCAGAGGTTCTGGTAATTCGTGTCTTAATTGTTGTTTTGTTCCAAAAATTTGGTGATTTCCTTCTTAATCTCGTCTGTGACCCATGTATCCTTCAGCAAAAGGTTGTTTAGCTTCCATGTTTTTTATGGATATGCAGGTGCCTATTGTTATTGAGGTCAACTTTTATTCCATGATGGTCTGAGAAGATGCAAGGAATCATTTCTATTTTTCTTAATTTGCTGAGGTTAGATTTGTGGCCTAGGATGTGGTCGATTTTGGAGTATGTTCTGTGGGCTGATGAGAGGAATGTGTATTCAGTTTTGTTGGGATGAAATGTTCTGTAAATGTCTGTTAAGTTGAGATGTTGAATGGTTGAGTTTAAATCTAAAATTTCGTTGCTTAGCTTCTTTTTGGAGGATCTATCCAGTACTGCTAAAGGGGTATTAAAATCTCCAACTACTATGGAATTGGAGGAAATCGAGTTGTTCAAGTCTGTTAGAGTTTCTCTTATAAATTGAGTTGCATTGTGGTTGGGTGCATAAATATTAATAATTGAAATCTCATCATATTGAGTATTACCTTTAACAAATATGAAGTTTCCATCCTTATTGTTCCCTACTTTGGTTGGCTTAAAGCCTATTGTATCTGTAAATAGGATTGCAATGCCTGTTTTTTCTGCTTTCCATTTTCCTGGAATATCGATGACCATCCCTTCATCTTGAGTCTTTTAAGGTAAGATGAGATTCTTGTATGCAGCAGAGATCTGGACTGAGTTTTTGTATACAGTCAGCCAACCTGTAGGCACATACTTTGATTAAGTACTGCTTCCTGTTTGAGATATAATAAACTTTTACCTTAAAATCATACATTTTATATTTAATTCCTAATACTATGTCTCTTCTACATAAGTGTTTCTTATCTCTCTCTCTTTCTCACTTTCATTATACATGGCTCTTTAGAGAGCATTTTTCTTCATGGCCCCTTAGGGAAAATAAATGTTGCTTTGATACTTACAAATTTTATTTTCCCTTTGAATAACAAATATGGTTGGCAAAAAGTAAATAATCTGTGACCTCAGAAGGTTCTGTATGAAAGTGGACCTGGGGTATTTCTTTCATTTAATGCATGAGTTTCTATCTATTCCAGTATTATAGCAAATTATTCAATCAGTGATAAAGATTTTTGTCTATTATGAGAAAGGCATAATTCATCAAGCATTCATATCAGATCATTACATTTACTTTTCTTGCACACAGTGGCTACCAAGTACCTAAACATATAAATTAGATGTTTTATTTTTCTCCTTTAATTTCATAAAGAATTTATTTTCTTTGATGTTTTCTGGGTATCTTCTGGGTTGTCAGTTAAAACTCACTAGGTATTTCATGACAAATATTTTGAGGTCTTTATTCTTTCCTTGAGAATTTTCTTTCTTACAGATTTGTGCACAAAGCCTTGATCTAACAATTATCCATATTCCTTGACAGTGATTGTGTACATTTGTTTCCTGCAGGTTTAAAAGTTGTCTGGTTGTGTGAGTTTTTATCCAAAATTCATGCCAACTGTGCAAACACATATGGCCAGGGAATTATTTACTTTGAAATGCCACAAGCAAATAAAACGTGTGAAATTGCAAGTTTAATATGCTCGTCATATTTTCTGAATACAACTTAAATATAAAATTTGCATGATATGTTCATCTTTTCATCATCTACAGTTATTTTACTCTATCTATATTGTAACAGCTATGCATATTTAACAATTTTGTTTCTCTTTAAGAAAAACATAATCTGCTTATCACATTTATTTACTATTTCCTAATGAGATGTTTAGTCACTCTACCAGAAATATGTAGGTTTTATAGAGTCCTGGATGGGGCTGAAACATATTCTTAGTAAAGTATCACAAAAATGGAAAAGCAATTATCCAATGTACTCAATATGCACCATAGTGAGGTCCCACCCATTGCCCTTCTTCCATCCAACCTCCCCCCTCCCCTCCACATACCCTCCTCTCCCTTCTTCATTTAGAGCTATAGTTGTGTTTTTTCATCCATATGAATGTGTGAGTGATTATATATTGGTTTCATAATAGTATTGAATACATTGGATACTTTTTTTCCCATTCTTGAGATACTTTACTAAGAAGAATATGTTCCAGCTCCATCCATATAAACAAAAAAGAGGTAAAGTCTCCATCTTTTTATGGCTGCAAAATATTCCATGGTATACATATACCACAATTTTTTAATCCATTTGTGGGTCAATGGGCACTTGGGCTTCTTCTATGACTTGACAATTATGAATTGGGCTGCAATAAACATTCTGGTGGAAATATCTTTGTTGTAAAATGATTGTTTGTCATCTGGATATATACCCATTATAGGAATTGCAGTATTGAATGGTAAGTCTATTTTTAGTTCTGTAAGTATTCTCCAAACTTCTTTCCAATACGGCACATGTCAGGAAACAAAATCAATACTTACAAATCAGTAGCTTTTATATAGACCAACAATAGTCAAGCTGAAAATATAGTCAAGGACTCTATTCCTTTTACAGTAGTACCAAAGATGATGAAATATTTGAGAATTTACCTAGCAAAGGACATGAAAGACCTCTACAAAGAGAACTATGAAACTCTGATAAAAGAAGTAGCTGAAGATGTTTACAAATGGAAAAATATACCATGCTCATGGCTGGGAAGAATCAGCATTGTTAAAATGTCCATACTACCCAAAGCAATATATAAATTTAATGCAATCCCTATTAAAGCACCAATGTCATACTTTAAAGATCTGGAAAAAATGGTAATTTGTTTTATATGGAATTAGAAAAAAACCTCGAATAGCCAAGACATTACTCAGAAATAAAAACAAATCAGGAGGAATCATGCTACCAGACCTCAGACTATACTATAAATTGATAGTGATTAAAACAGCCTCGTACTGGCCCAAAAATAGAGAGGTAGATGTATGGAACAGAATAGAGAACCAAGAGATGAACCCAGCTACTTATTATCATTTGATCTTTGATAAGCCCACAAAATACATAAACTGGGGGAAAGATTCCCTATTTAACAAATGGTGCTGGATGAATTAGCTGGTGACTTGTAGAAGACTGAAACTAGGACCTCACCTTTCAACATCAACAAAAATTGATTCTCACTAGATGAAACATTTAAACTTAAGACATGAAACAATAAAAATACTTGGAGAGTGTGCAGGGAAAACACTTGAAGAAATTGGCCTGGCCAAATATTTTATGAGGAGGACCCCTGGGCTATTGAAACAACACCAAAAATATATTGCTGGGATCTGATCAAACTGAAAAGCTTCTGCATAGCCAAAAACACAGTAAGTAAAGCATGCAGACAGCCCTCAGAATGGGAGAAGATAATTGGTTATGTTTGTGACAAAGGTTTTAGAATCCACAAAGAACTTAAACTAATTAATAAAAGAAGAACAAGTTATCCCATTTCATTGTGGGAAAGAGACTTGAACAGAAGCTTCTCTGAAGAAGACAGGAGCATGGCCTGCAGACACATGAAAAAATGCTCGTCATCTTTTTTTTTTAATCATCTTTAATTATCAGAGAAATGCAAATCAAAACCACTTTAAGATATCATCTAACTCTGTAATAGTAGCAAACAAAATCCCAAAACTAAAGATGTTGGCGTGGATGTGGAGAGAAGGGAACACTTCTGCACTGCTGGTGGGAATGCAAGGAAACATATTTTAGTCATCCAGGGTACTTATGATAACAGGCTCAGTTTCCTCAGGTATAATGCTTTAGGAGGATTTAGCAAACTATCAGTAACTGGTTGAGGGCAGGGCCGTCTAAGGCCCACAGTTGCAGTGGCTGGTACAAAGAATTGTACTGCTTATTTCTGGAAGATCTAAACTTTGCATCCCTTTCTCTGAGCGGGACAACATATGTCCTACACTAGTACAAATCTTTCATTTCAATTGGGAAAACTGAAAATATTCAGTACTCTACTCCTATAGAGAGTTCTCATGGGAAAAGGGAAACATTGTCCCCGTGAATGAGAGCAGCCAGATGAAATAATTACAGCCTATTATATCACAGATCCACTGAGCCCACCCAGCTGTGCCAAGGAACAGGATATCACATATGTATACAATGGAATTAGTATTCAGTATGAAACACATTTGTTCCTTGATTATTTCAAGTATATAAATAGTAGAGGTTCATTGTGTTTATTTTATTCTTCATATCTGAATATGTACACAGAGATTACAGGAAGAAAGATTCAATCTGGTATAAAATACATTAGGTCAAAGTATTACTGGAATATTTTTTGTTCCTTCCAAAATTAGGAATGCAAAGTTTTAGGTATTATATTGGCTATAAGATATTATCTTTGATATCTTAGTGCTTTAAAGCAAGGTTTTCATGGTAAGGAATGTATTTCACAGTATTTTTATTTCTCTGACTGTATCAATAGCTTTAGTTTTTTTTTTTTTTTTTTGTTAAGTGGAAAAGAATGAAGAGATTATGTCTCTTTTAGCTTATAATCTTAAAGTAGTACCTGTAGGCTTTTATGTCATTTATAAGAAAACAATAGGAGTTAATTGATTTTGCTGTACTTTTTGTTTAGTATATTAAAGAAACCTATGCTAAAAGAATTTTATTTAGTGACAATGGGTGATAAATTTTGTAAAAGCACATTTTTTGTGTCTTAGAAAAAGTAGTATTTTTTCCTCTATATTTTTTGTAAATAAATATTAGGTGGCAACTTTGTGTTCAGATGCCTAAGATGCAGGCACAATCACTTTAGTTAAGTTTTTTTTCCTTTTGGGTTGAAAAAGCTAAGTTTTAATTAGTTTAGGAGATTTTAGGTTTGTTGGAACAACATGTAGAGATGGAGAATCCAGAAAAAGATGGATACATACAAAGAAAACCTGGTTAAAGCAGAGCTGTACATAGGTCTTAGAACTGGTGGCTTCATTAAATAATTGAGACAAAGCTATGCAATTCTATATTCCCATGTTCACTATTTAGCTTCTTTGCCCTCTTGTTTGTATTTTTTCTCTGCCTTTTTGCTTTTACTTACTTATAATTTTGACACCCTCAGAAGTTCAGTTTATTAAGCCCTTTACAACTCACCCCTCACTCTGCATTCTCCTTCTTATGACTGTCCAGTTTCTGCATCTATTGTACACTCTGATGCCCTCATTTGACACCCTCAGGTTCAAATTTGACAATTGTATTGGGCAATCCCACCTTCTGTTCCAGACATCATAGATGACTGTTTAAACTCTGGATTAGCTTCCCTTCATTCACAATCATCTGTTTATTTTTGTTCCAATTGTGGCAAGAGTGGGGCATATGAGTCTAAATATGATTTTAAAATCATAACAGTAGGAGATTTTGAGCTTTTTTCTTTAGGAGAAACTATAGGCTTGGAAGGAACGATAAGAGGTACATCTACAATAAAAAATTCTGTCTTGTCTAACACAAGAAACTGTGCTCCAATATTATGCAGCATTTATTTACATCTTCATATTTCTTCACTAAATTCCTATGTGTGTGTACACATACACATATCATGTCTATATGTATCATGTATATATGCATATCACGATATTATTATGTGTGATGTTCTAATATTTCATTGTATAAATTAAAGATATCATTAGCATGTACTCTTAAACTTTTAACCAGATTGTAAATGTTTCCGCCCACATTTTCACAACAGCACCAAATTTTAATCTGAACTTGTGATATAGATCCGTCCTTCCTAATTCTCATAATCCTAAAGTGCCAGCTGAATAAATTACTTACCAATAATGCATTCATCAGTAGAATAGTATAACTCTAAGCTATAGCATTACTTCACTTCTCTTCAGCTTTAAGGCTATCTTAGTCTAAGGAAAGCTGTTTACTTGGATTTTCCTCTTTACATTGCTTTATCCACCTCTTTCAGTCCTAGAATTCTGACAATGGACTCTAATAATTTTTTCCAATGTGACCTCATAGCTAAAGGCTGAAATAAAAGAAAAAGAAAGAATATCTTGTAAAGAAGACATTTTTTATAACTGTTAAAGATATTAGAAGATAGAACCTTAGAAGCTTTATGTGAATTGAAGATTCACAGCTAGTAAGAACTTCGGTGAGGATTTTACATAAAAGCGCATGATGTTTCACATTTAATATCAAGTTTTTTTTTTTTTTAAATAACTATAAAGTGACAGATAAATTGAAAGTAGCAAGGCTGATGTCCAGTTAGAGAGATAATTAGAAGATGGAATCTACAGGGCTTCATAATAAATTGTTGGGGAAATAATTTAGTAAAGAGAGCACTAAGGATCATTCTCAACTTAGGTGATTAGATGATATAATTACCTAAAATAAAGATAATTAAAAGAGAAACAGGCTTGAAGATGATAAGTTCAGTTTTAGCCATGCTTAATTTAAGCATCTGTGTGAATTCCAAGTGTTAAAGTCCTGCAGGAATTTGGAAAATACAGCCCTAAATTTCTCAAAAGATTACTGCTGAAAAAATATGAAATCATTAGTACAGGTGATAGTAAAACTCAAATGAAAATAATTAGCAAAACAGATAGAAGGATAGAAGAGGGAAACATGGATCTTTAAAGAATATTGGCAAAAAGCAAATCAGAGATACGTGTATATTAAGCAGCAAAACAAAAAACAAAACACAAGTAATAGAGAATTGTGTCTTGGAAATCAAGCTAGTGCGTTGTAAAATGGTATTCAATGGCATAATGAAAAGTGACAAGAGAAGATACAGAGAAGTAAAAGGAGAGAAAGAATTAAATGTGTTCATAGCATTTTGAATCCCTGTGGTCACTGATAATTTGGGTGAAAGTAGTTTCTTTAGAATAGGGAAAGGAGTCATACTGAAACCCCTGGAGACATGAGAGAGAAAAGGAAGTGTAGACAGCATGTTGAAAACTCAAGATGGTTGACTGTGAGGTACAGAAGTGGATGGGGATGTGTTTTAGGAAATCATAAAACTGGTGGAGTTTTTTTTTGTTTTCTTTGATCTCATTGATGCAAAGGAAATAAAAAAGAGGAATGAATCACGATAAAGAGATACAGAGATACTTAATAGAACAAGATCACCAAGTATATAGGAGGGAATGGGAGACGGCATTGGAGCACGGGCAAAAGGACAAAGCAGAGAGGGCCCTGCAACACAGCCATTGGGTATAGACTGAGCATACTTGGAGAGCAGGCATTTTGGGTGAGGCAATTTCCCCAGCCCTGTGTTTATGGAATTTTAATGTGTGACCTTTCTTCTCTGGTGGGCATTGGAGAGGTGGATAGGAGGAAAATTGTGCTCTGAAGTCCACTTAAGGTATATGTTCTGTGCTTTCAAACAAGGTGCAGATTTAGAGGCAATATTTATGGTGAAATTAGCATCGCAGAGGGTCCAGGGAAAAGTTTTATGAGGGAGAAAAATTCTTCATAATGCTTGCTTCTGTTTTAATATTTACTCTATAAAACATCATTGCCAAATTCCAAACCTAGTTGGCCTCTAGTTCTTAATAATCACCTCTCAAGAGCTATTCCTGCTTCCTCTTATTAAGCATGTTTTCATGCACTATTCTTTTGAGCCGACTTATTTTCTCTGGTTCTTCCTATTGCCTTCTCCCTGAATTTTCTTATCTTTTCTCACATTTGTTTCCTTGTGATAGTGCAGGGCTGAGCCTTGGTAACTAGCTACATTAAACTTCTTGCACTAAAAGTATCCTTTCTATTTTTCTACTGAGGGAGCATTGGGGGAGGGGGGTGTTATAGAGGAAGAGAGAGCAGAATGGAGAAAGAGGGAAAGAGTGGAAATAGTGGGTGATGATTATGTCACCAGACCTTTGTCTTCTGTTATTTTCTTTCCTGAAGTTTCAATGATGAAATTTCTGATAACTGTAGTAAGAATTTAAAAGACTTACTTTTCCTGATTTGTAATATATACTTCAGTAAATAAATGGTTCGAGTTGTACTATAAGATCAAGAAGTTAACATGGAAGGAAACAATTCCTTAGTCACACTTGAGAAAATATGAGACCTTAATTTCAAGGCCAGACAGAAATATTCTTTGTGTGAAAATAGGCAAGAGTTATTTTATGTCATGTAAAATGAAATATGTTTTACAAGAATGACAATAGACCAATTTTATAATGGCATAAGCATTACAAAATTTTAAAAAATAGAGTAGAAACATATTGTACAAGATAGTTCAATGCCAGTAAGCAATCCCAAAGAAAGTTCACAAGAGGCAGGGGAAAAAAAGGTGTAAATAGATTAAATAAGCTGTTTTGTTTAACTAAGAAAAAATTAGAGACAGATGTTGGTTAGAGAAATAGTAGGTAAAGTTACAGTCAAAAAGAGGTCAATTAGGGTAGTTCATTACATCTAGCTGTTTTAGAAATTGGACAGTATAAGCAACATGCAGAAGTTTACAAATATTGATTTAGTTCTCTTTAGGTATAATAAGTGATGATTCAAAGAGCATCACCTAAGACACCACAGGGAAACATGACTTTTTTTTAGTGTAGTAAAAACACATAACATGAAATCTAGCCTCTGAACAAATGTTTCAGTGTAAAGGATTGCTAAGTGCATGTGATTGAGCACCATTGAGCTGGGGCTGCAACGGGCCTAAGGCAAGTGAATACGCACTTGTCCAAACCATCATTTGTATTCTCATTGGCTCTTTCCTGTTAGTTCTTAGATTTAAGCAAGACAGAAGACAGTCCCTAGGACAATCCTCTGAAAAAGTTTAAGGTAAGAAGTTGGTCTGAGTCTTCTTTATCTCTCTCCCTGGAGAAGCTGGGAACTGGGAATTTCTCCCAAGCATGTAGTGCTGAATAGATGGAGAGGTTATGACCATTAAGTGCCACAAATTTTGCTATTTACTTTGATGTGATGGGTTTTATAGCCATGTAGGGTGCGTGGATTTCTTAACTTCTTTCTGATTTTCTCCAACAAATTAGCCAATTGTTATTGAACTACTATCTCTGTGGAAGGAAGAAGGGAATTTTTTAAGGAACAAATATTCCTTTCAATGTACTAATATTTGGAGTCTATTTACTTATTCCTTTCATGCTGCTCTAAAAGAAAACCTTAGAAAATTTCCCTTTGGTAACAGGTTTCAGAGCTGCATGGTCAACTCTTCTGGAAATTCTCAATTGGTGTTGAAATCTACTTCTGAAATGGGTGATGTTTGTTTCTTTTATTTAGATAACCAGAAGTCATTATGGATTGAGTCTAATGAATACATGTAAACTATTAATACCACAGGCTAAAAACAAATATTCATGGTGTGATAATGCTTTTGGTGATAATAATATCAGTGAAGTTTCCTTGATTGTAACAAATGTATCAATCTGGTGCAGAATGTTGATAGTGGACGAGGTTGTGTGTGTGTAGACAGGTGTCTTATGGTAGTCTCTGCTTTTCTATCAATTTTAGTAAGAACCAAAACTGCTCTAAAAATAAAGTCTCTTTTAAGAAAAGTTCCAGAAAAACTATTTAATACAGAGACTTTTTAAAAAAGTGCCCTTTAACTAAAAGTACTTACAAAAGTGTGTTCAGGGTTAGCAGCTTCCTAGGATAATGGATCAATTAAATTAATGTGTTAAATATTGAATTTATGACTTTAAGCATATCTACTCTCAATTTTTAAAACAATTCCTCACATAAACCAGAAAATTTTTGAACAGCAAATAAGTCTGTATTTTTCCCTTGAATAAAATTCTGACTTTGTTTTCCATTGCTTTTGGCATAAAGTTCAAGGCACTCCATGGATCCCATTAATCTTTTTAGTTCTTTCTTCCATAGCCCCCTACTCCTCTCATTTATAACTCTTCAGCTTCTCTGGCCCCTGTTATCACATTTTATAGCAGACAGTATATTGAAATGCTTTTTTCTCTGAATTAGGATGAGTCCCCGCTGTGTGCAATACTAGTCTTATGACCAGAAAGACATGATTTTAAGTATTTCCATTGATAGTATGCTATTAGCTGTATGGCTTTGGTCATGTAACTTGACCACGATAGTTTAATTTATTAATCACAACTGGTGCCTGGAATTATTCCAAACATCCTATTTGCAAAAGTTCATTTATATCTTTTAATATAGCTAATACTTGACAAGATTAGCAGCCAACTCCAGAGGCCACACATATAAAAGGCTACACTGTACAGGTTGATACATTTCTAAGACTCTCTTTTGCTGCCTGTAAAATAAGGATAATATCACTTATTTTATGGATATGAGAATTGGGTGAGATAATGCCTGTTACTTTGTAAATGTTCATAAAAATGGCAGCTTACAATATTAGTGAAGCTAAATGCTTAATATAGATGCAGTATATTTAAGGTAGTACTTTTTAAACTTACATTCTTCAGCAGTCAGGAGGTAATATAGTTTCAAAATTGTTGTAGCTGCGAGTGGAATTATAGACAAATGCCAGAACACTGAGTTTGAATTAAGCAAGGGTCCTTTATTAGGCTGGCCAGGCAAAAGCAGGTTCACGTGACAAAGTCTCTTGACCAACTTGAAGAGGGGTGCAAGGTTGTTATATGGCACTTCAAGCAGGGGATGGGAAGCCCTAAAATAAGCAGACTTGAACAGAGGGTAATTATTTGCCAGTTTATAACTATAGGGAGGGGGTCAGGGTCTTACGTATCTAAAAATTGTTCACAGACAGACTTGTGACAGGACTGTGATCTGCAAGATTTTTTCAGTTGCCGCAGAATTCTGCAGCTCTGAGCTAAATTTCCTTCCCATTTCTGTAGGGTTGCTGCTTGCTTGAAAGGCTATTTTGGTTACAAAAGGGGAAGGGGTTTTGGTAATTTTAATGAAATGGAGCAAGTCTGGTTCACTTGCTCAAAATGGATGGAGTTAGGGCATCACTGTCCGTTACAGTCCCCACTGGTCTCATCCTCACATCAAATCTTTGGGGTTTATGTTAAATTTTTGTTTGTTTGTTTTTAATCTAAGTGCATGGGGTTATATTTGGCATTAATTACTATGAGTTTGATTGTGACTAATAGAGTTTTGGGGAACTTGATGAACCAGTTGAGAGTTGAGGACTCAAGGCCCTATTAGTAATCCCAGGATAAGGAGGAGTAAAGGACCAGCAAGGCTGGTAATTAAAGTTGTTATCCAGGGGCTCCAGTTATATAAGTTTTGGAACCAGGTCTGAGAGCTCTCTCTCTTTTTTTTTTTTTTCTAAATCATCTCGAACTTTTTGGAGGGTATCTCTGATTACTCCTGACTTATTGACATAAAAACCACAGGCTTCTCCTAGTGCAGCACACAGACCCCCTTGACTCAAAAAAGAGGACGTCCAGTCCTTGTTGATTCTGGAGACTACTTCTGCTAGACAGTCTATCTGAAGCTCAGGTAAATTTATAGCAGACTGGAGGTTTTCTAAGGTTCCCTTAAATTGTGAGGACATTACTGTGAGGTTTTATTTATTTATTTATTTATTTTTACTAAGGTAGCAGTTCCTGTAGCTGAACCTCCTGCCACTGTGAGAGCAAGCAGGATTGGGATTAAGCCTGGAGCTGGCTTTTAATGGTGTGATCTCCATCCTTGAGAGAAAATTAAGCTCTCTCCTTCTGAACCAGGGTACACGTACATTTGGGGCCATACATTTGTACTATAGCACAAACGCCTTCTGGCTGAAGCAAGCTGGTTGTAATACATTGGATTAAGCCCATTGTACAAGTTAGCCAAGTTTCATTTGGAGCAAAGTAACCTAAAGATGGCTCTAAATTCTGAGTATCATTGCATACTGTGGCCAAAGAGGATTTGATTAAATTGTAGCCTGGGGTTTTGAGACAGTTTTCCTGTCTAGTTACATCTCCTAAAGTAAGCAGTGGGGCTAGTTGGATTCAAGATAATAGGTTCTTGTCAGTTATTGGAGGAGGGTTAGTTCGCCTAACCTTACATAATATATGGGGGTCTAGATTGTAGGCATAACCAATGATCAGAAGTTAATTCAGGTTCAGTTACATTCAAAAGATGATGCATACCATTTAACATGCTTAATAAAGTAGGGAGCAAGAGGAGTTGTTGATGTGGTATCTTATTGGGCTTGGGGCTCCTTAAATCAGGATTAAACAAGTTGAACAGTGGGTCTTGTATTTGGGTTAATGGACCCACTGGCCTCAGGGGAGTCCTAGGTGGGCAGATTAACTGAATTGAAAACTGAGTACCCTGAGGCTGGCACACACAAAGTTGAAGTTCTCAAGTTTGTTTTTGTTTTTTGTTTCCAGACTTGGTTGTTTGGTCTTTGTACCTGGATTGTAATTGGGTTACATGTTCAAGGTGTCAGACATGCCCAGTAACCTCCTTCAAGATACTTGTAACAAGCCTTTGGTCTTTTTACAGTAACATACTTGGTATTATTAAGGGTGAAGGCACTGCTCTGTAATAGGGATTCAAGATAAGTGATTCTACATCCATGCTATACGTAGTTGGAGTAGCTACTCATTAGCCCACATGACTAAGATCTTTTAGCATGGGCATCATGATATGGGCTTAATAACTTGTATAGGTCAGTGGAGATAACAGGACTTACAGTACTTTTTTCCAGGTTGTATTTAGTTAAGACCTTCCCCTCTTTGTTAAACAACATAAAATAAGTGAGGGAGGCAGCAAGGGCTAAGGAGAAGAGAACATGTACAGATAGGAAGTCGATTAAGATTTTAACAGTCTTAGCTTGAGGGAGTTCTTTCCTGGGACTGTTTTCCAGTGGGTTCCATTGTCACTTGTGGAGTGATGGATTCATGCTGACAAGCTGTCGACTCTCACAGCCTCCAGGGTAGTAAGGATGATGGTGAAAGGGCCTTTCCACCTTGGAGTGAGTTCTTCTTTCTGGAATGATTTGACACACACTCGATCTCTAGGCTGGAAGGTACCTTTGGTGTCCTGATTGATTCCTCTGGGGCTGGTAAGTGTCTCAAATATGGGAGAAGATGTCCTTCTGGATCTGGGAGAAGGACTAGACATACTTTATGAGAGTATGGTTAGTTATTTCTGCTAATCGAGGATTATGTACATGAGGAAGCAGTAGGGGACATTTTCCATACATGATTTCATATGGAGTAAAACCAGCCCTATGTGGGGTACATCTTGCTCTAAGGATGGCTAAGGGTAGGAGCTCTGTCCACTTTCCACCAGTCTCATTAATGAGTTTTGTTAAAGTTTCTTTTCTTTTTTTTTTTTTTCAGGTTTTGGCTGGGGCTGGGTTTGAACCCGCCACCTAGGCGCCGCCCTTGTTAAAGTTTCTTTTAGGGTCCAGTTCATTCTTTCTACCTGTCCTGAGCTCTGTGGGCACAATGGAGGTTCCACCATATACCTAAAGTTTTACTGATTGCTTGGGTTAAGGCAGAAATGAACGCCAGCCTATTATGTGAGTTAATTGAAAAAGGGAGTCTATACCTAGGAGTTATTTCATTTAAAAGCATTTTTGCTGTGGTTAGAGCAGTTTCATTTCTGGTGGGGAAAGCTTCTATTCACCCTGAGAAAGGTGTCTACTAGGAGATATTTATATCCTTTACTGGCAGGATGAAGTTTGGTGAAATTAATTTCCCAACTGTCTCCCGGCACACTCCCCCTAGGGCATATTCCTACCGGAAGCCTTGTTTCTACCTTGGCATTGACTTTTTTCCACAAGCAATACATCTTGCTGCTGTGGACTGGGTAGTTTTGAAAGTCCTTTAAATGCATGTTTGGGTTGCGGTAGCTCTTGTATCTTTTTATCTCCTGGATGGGTGGTTGTGTGCATTTGCTGGACTGGATTTCTTCTCACTGGTTCTGGTAAGTATATCTGGCCCCCTGGCCGCTGTAGCCGTCCCTAGTGGTTTCAGCTGCTCCTAGGTTGGTAGCATGTTCTCTTTCTGCTTGTGAATAGTGAGGTGGGGTGATAAGGCTAGGATCTGGAAACTGCACTCTGGTGACTAGTAATAGTTTTTGAGTTTCCTGAGTCAGTTCATTTTTAGCTCTGCAAGCTTTTTCTCTGGCTATTTTATTTAAAAACTCAAAGGGTTTCACCGGTGTCAGAGCCACTTCTCAGGCAGTTTTGTCTGTGGTTGCCTGTGGCCACTGGGTGTCAGACTTTTATGGCCTTGGCCATGGATGATAGCAACCTTCTTTGGAAACCAGAGGGCATTTAGTAGTGCCAGAACTTCAGTTTTATTTTTAATAATCTTACCGGCTGATATTAGTAAGCCTTTTTCTATATATATTTTTCCTGTGGTGTGTGCCGTGCCGAAAGCATATTGGCTGTCAGTGTCAATGTTAATGACTTTGTCTTTTCCTCATCTGAGAACCTGTGTGAGAATTAGTTCTGTTTTTTGAGCTGAGCTGTTAGTGGAAAGTACCTCTTTTTGTGTGGTCACTTCCACTCTTACTTTTCAGGAGCCTTCCCACAGATAGCTCCTGCCATCTGTGAGTACCGTGGCTTTGGCGTTTGAGAACTGTGTGTCTCGCAAGTTGGTGCACCAGTGCTGTGAGAGTCCAGGATGTTTTCACAGTTGTGCTTGGGCTCTGTTGGGTCATCATCTGGCATCAGTGTGGCAGGATTCAGGTTTTGGTCCGGGTGAACTGCAGTCGAGGCTGGTCAAGTAGCAGTCTGACATTTGACATCCAATGACCTGTGGTCCCTCAGAGGAATGTTTTTACAGCATAAGGAGCTGTCAAAATTAAGTCCTGTTCCAGAGTTTATTTGTCTGCCTCCTGTACCAGTAGGGCTGTGGCTGCAATGGCTCACAGACAGCTTGGCTACTCAGAGGCCACCAGGTCTAGGCATTTAGACAAGTAAGCCATGGGCCACTTCCATGGCTTTTGCATCTTTTGCAATACCTCTTGTTTTACCTCCCAGAGGTCTTGCACTGCCCAGTAGTCTGACGTCCCTGGCTTCTTGACAGGAAGAAATGGTGCGTTCCAGGCCGACTGGCAGGGAGTTAAGATTCCAGTTTCTAACAGACACCAGACATGGGGGGCTATTCTTTGAGGGGTTTGCTGGCTTATTGGGTACTGCCGGACCAAACTGGGGAGGCACCTACAAGGAGCTGGACCACAACCGGGGCGTGGTGGCTGGCTAGTCCAGGGAGATTTGATTCTGCCCACCCTGAGGTGAAGTCCTTTTGTAGCTGAGTTAATAGTGTGGGGGTGCTGGTTTTGTTTTTTCCTATCCTTCAGGATTGCTGAGGAGAAGGTACTCTTAAGATAAAGGTGTGGATAGATGTAACTAGTAGACTGGGGCCTCTGGAGCTGGAGCAGGGCTCAGATCCAGGATATTTCATCTCCTAGTGGGGAGAATGAAATAGTGGCTGGGAGTTTCTGGAGTAAGTCTCTGCCCAAAAGGAGGTAAGGGCAATCTGGGATTACCAGGAAAGTGTGGATCACTTGCTTCTGTCCAAGGTCCACAGTCTGATGTTGGTTGACTGGACACATCCGAGTGGGCCCCAGTGGCTCTCTAGATGGGGATCTTTTCTTCAGACAAGAGTCCAATGGTTCCTGCAAAATAGATCTCTCCGCCCCCATGTCTACCAGGAATTGGATCTGGCGGCCCCCACTATCGCTGGTACCATGGGTACCTGGGGGCCTAGTAGGAGAGAGAGCCCTGGCCCCATCAGTCAGAATCATTCTTCTTTTCATTTGATAGTGCCAAGGCCTTGTTGGGCCTGTGCTTGGGGCAGTCTTTTTTCCAGTAGCCCCTTTTTCTTACAGTATACACATTTGTTTCTCTCCAAGTGTTCCCATTCTAACTAACATGTGGTTTGGGGCCACTGGTCTTTCTGCCATGTTCCTCAAGGTACCTTTGTCCCTTACACTGTTTGTAGAGCTGTTATAATGACTTTTGCCTGTGGGCGCAATGCTCTTTCTGTTTCTGTCAGTCTCTGTTTCTGTTTCTCAGCACCCCTCTTATCATAGACTTTTTGGGTTATTTCTAAAAGCTGAGAAATATTTATGCCTGTGAATCCTTCTAACTTTTGTAACTTCCTTCTGATATCTGGAGCTGACTGGGAGACAAAGGCTAAGTTTATCACCCTAGCACTTTCTGGAGCAGAGGGGTCAAATGGGATGTATACTCTGAAGGACTCCCTGAGTCTCTCCAGATATCCCCCAGGTGTCTCCCCTAGGCCGTGGACCACCTCAGTTGTTTTTGATAAATTTATAGGTTTCCAGGTTGCTGCCTACAAACCAATTAAGAGAAACCAGTAGAAAGCTTCTAGAGCCTGGAACCCTGCCAAAGTATTGGGGTCCAAGTCTAGCTGCTCCGCAGGAAAAATTCTATTAAACTCTCTCTGTCCCTCCTCTCCAGCTTCCCCACAGCTAGCCAGGAATGCATTTCTAGCTTCTGTTTGAACCCTGTCTCATTCCTTTGCTATGAGGAGCATCTGGAGAAGCTTTTAGCAATCATCCCAAGTGGGACAATGAGTCCGGAAAATGGACTCAATCAAGGAAATAAGAACTTGTGGCTTTTCTGAAAAAGGTGGTTGGGTTTTTCAATTGTACAAATCAGAAGCAGAGAAGGAAACATAGACGAGAAAGGATGGATTGCCTCTCCCAGTTCTTCCCCAGGGGATGCCTCATGAAGGGAGAGAATTGGGCCTGCCCTCTGTTCATGTGGGATCAGAGGCAAGATGCCGGGGGTGAATGGGGAGTCAGAGCGTTCTGTTGAGGGACTGATGGGACTTCCTCAGTAGAGGAAACTGTGGGTGAAGATGACCTTCCCATATGGTAGGGAAGCAGCAAGTCCTCTTCCTCCCCTGAGGGAGGGAGTACTGGTCGTGAAGCTCATCAGTTCTTCCGTGGGTGTGGACAGGCAAGGACTACAGAATAAGATCCCCTGGCACAGGCTTGCAGCCAGCAGGGCAAGGGTGGGAGCTACAAACCAAACTGAACTACTGGTCAATATAAGGAAATTGGTCTGGGTGACCTTGCTTTCTGGTGACCACTTGATACACTGCAGTCACCAGGGCTGGGTCCAGGGAGCCCGTGGATGGCCACCCCACATTAAACCTTGGTCTCTTGACCTCACAGAGGACCCTGAGGTGATTCTTTGAGAATCAAACTCCTAATTCTCTGAGAAGCCTGAGGTGAAATTCTTTAGCATACATTATAAAGGTGTCAAAGACTTACTCTGTTGAGTTCCCATGACTCAGTAGACACACAAACACAGAGATGTTATGAATACAAATAAAACTAAGCACAGCTAAAAAAAAAAAAAAAAAAAAAAAAAAAAGGAAAACTACAAGAAAGAAACATATAAACAAATCTAACCGGCACATCTGAGGCCAGAGCTCCCGGGCTCATCCCAGTGTCCCAGAGTTGTCTAGGTCAGGAGCCCTGTGTCTCCTTCTTGGTTGACCCTCAGGAGCCCTTTTTGTCCCCTTCTTTGGTCACTGTCGGGCAGTCCTCAAGAGTCATTTCTCTTTCTTGGACCTCCATTGGGGAGCCCTCAGAAGTCCTTACACATCCTTCTTGGGCCCCTGTCATCCTCCCCTCACAAAACCTGTCCCTAGGCCACTCACCAGCATCCCAAGTGGCACTGGTGTCCCAGCGACTATTCTGTGGCCCATTCCAGGGACACCTGAACCACAAACAAAATTCAGTAAGACACACATAACACTCAACTCTCGAGAGGTGACTATAGGACCTAATTTGGATGAGGAGTTAGCAGGCATCCCTCTGAAGCCTTCAGGAGGTGTTCAGGGAATCATGGGGCCCTGGAACATTTCAGAAGCTGCCTCTCCTATAATTCCTGCCCTCTCTGGGGGCTGCACAGGGAGGCTGACTCTACAGCTGGCAATCTCGCTGGGGCCTCCAAATGTTGTAGCTGCAAGTGAAATTTTAGAGAAACGCCAGTACACTGAGTTTGAATTAAGCATGGGTCCTTTATTGGGCTGGCCAGTCAAGAGTAGGATCATGCCACAAAGTCTCTTGGCCAACTTGAAGTGCAAGGTTTTTATATGGCACTTCAAGCAGGGGATGGGAAGCCTTAGCATAAGCAGACTTGTACAGAAGCCAACGTTTGCCAGGTTATAACTATAGGGAGGGGGTCGAGGTCTTACATATCTAAAAATTGCTCACAGGCAGACCAGAAAGACTTGTGACAGGACTGTGGTCACAGAATTCTGCAGCTCTCAGCTAAATTTTCTTCACATTTCTGCAGGGTTGCTTCTTGCTTAAAAGGCTATTTTGGTTACAAAAGGGGAAGGAGTTTGGGCAAGTTTAACAAAATGGAACAAGTCTGATTGACTTGCTCAAAATGAATGGAGTTAAGGTATTATAGTCCATTACATAGGCACCACCCTATTTTCTAACTTTTTAATAATGGCTCTTCTACTTGAGTAGGATGGCATCTCATTGTGGTTTTAATTTGCCATTTCTCTAATGACTAGTGATGTTGAGCATTTTCACAAATGTTTGTTAGTGATTTGTAAGTTTTCTTTTAAAAATTTTTCTGTATATGTTTGTCTACTTTTAAATGGGACTATGTATTTTTTGCTTATTGACTTGTTGAGTTCTTTATAGATTCTTGGTATTAGTCCTTTGCTGGATGCATAATTTGAAAATATATTCTTCCATTTTGCAGGCTATTTACTCTGTTGATTATTTCTTTTGCTGTGCAGAAACGTTTTTAGTTTAATTAGGCCACATTTGTTTATGTTCCATTTGCTTTGGACTTCTTTGTCATAAATTCTTTGCCTAGCCCCATGACCAGAAGGATTTTTCCTGTGTTGTCTTCTGTGATTTTTATTGTTTTGGGTGTTACATTTAATCTTTAATCCATCTTAAGTTTTTTTGTATATGGTGAGGATTATGGGTCATGTTTTATTCTTTTGCCTATGGCTACACAACTTTTCCAACACCTTTTATTGAATAGGTATCATTTTCTCTGTGTATGTTTTTATCTACTTTATCAAAGATCAGTTGGTTATAGGTATGTGGTTTTATTTCCACATTACCTATTATATTCCATTGATCTACATGTCTATTTTTATACCAGTATCATGCTGTTTTTATTACTATAGACTGATAGCATAATTTAAAGTCAGGTGATGCAATGCCTCCACAGTTTTGGTTCTTTTTACTTAGAATTACTTTCGTTGTTTTTACTACTGTTTTGGTTCTGTATGAATTATAGGAGTTTTTTCTAACTTTTTGGAAAATAACATTGGTATTTTGATAGGAATTCAACTGAATTTGTAGATTGAGTCAGCAAAACTAAGTACTTAAAGTGCAATGTTAAAGACGAATGCCATCTACAAAAAGGGAATAATGTTCTATTGCATAACCAGTACTCTATTAAAATAAAAAATAGAAAGAACAAAGCGAAGATGAAGGTAAAGGACATTTTGCCTCAGTGCGTTATGCATGCTAAGATGTACTTTTTAATGCTTCTATCATACACATCTACATTCAGATAAAGTGCTAATTTGGGAAAAGAAGAAAAAAAGATATCTTCTTTCTATGATGAGTCTTTAGTCCTGAGAAGTACATCCAAATAAAATTCTGTTTCTTGATAAAACAATATTTAAGAAAAATTCAGACTGTCTATGAATCACAACTATTAATAATTCACCTTACAAGGTGGTCATGCTATTTTAGTATTTTAGAAAATACAACAAAGTTATTTTACTTTGATTACATAGCCTTCCTAGAGTGTTTTGATTTTCAGTTAGATGAATATGTTACCTAATTATTTCCCAGAGGACATAGTACATACTTTTTTTAAATACAAAAATAAGCCAGTTCCTTAACTACACATATATTTGTTTGAAAATGTAATTCTAAGTTACCCTCTATCGTATATTCCATAGTATCTTCCTTAGACTATTCCACCTCTATTTCAATCTCTAATGAGATTGTTTTCTCTCTAAAGATTAGTACTCTGATTTATTTGTACTCAACAATTAGCACAGTGCCCATGAAGTAAGAAATTCTCAACAAATGCTTGTTGAATAAATGAATGAAATTAGAACAAACTGTTCTAATTTGATTTAGGCAGTCTTTTTGAATTTTTAAAGATGAATGCAATTAGATTTTGAGTCTTGGAAAAGCTAAAGTAAACGAAAGCAATCTCAGTTTTCAAATTTCACTTGAACATGCTAATTGTGTAATTAGTTCAAGATCAATTTAGGCAACTGCCAATTTTACTAAACAATGGTCACTTATCTAGGTAAGAGGTTACTGTATTACTTCATTTAAAGTGAAAACCATCACTGAGCTGTTAAAACTTTTCCTCTTTATGACCAATGATCTAACAAATAATGTCATGTATACATCTATGTACACATTTCTTCCTGTTGTCACAGGTACTTTTTAGAAATAATACTGTTGGGAAGAAATGTGTCACAGACTAATGTTTTTAATGCAATATTGCTTGCAAAGTCATTTTCTTTTTTGATTTTGTATGACAAAGTAGTGGGGAAAAGAACACACAGAAAGTATCTCTCCTGTCTTTCAATTTATAGCTAGGAAGGGGCACCCATCACTTCTGCTCTGTGTATCTCCTAAGTTCTATGGTAAGAATTTCCACACATGGACATTATTTTTTGTTGTTTGTTTTTAATGGTGAAGAAACTATAGTATTATTGGCTTAAGAGAAGAATGAGGAAATAATAGTATAATTTTTTTAAGCATGATAGCAAATTCTACTTAAAATTTGAACTACTATTGGCCTTCCATTATCATTTTCCTTTTTTAAGTTACCTAATTATTTATCTGCAAGTTTGTTGATGCCTTTATGAGAAAAATCTAATTTTATTATTCCCCTATATTTGTATTTACTTTTTTCTCTCTCTCTCTCTGTTAGGAACAATTTTTAGTCCAGACAACATTAGAATTAAAACAGTTAAAATAGGTAAAATGGCTAAGGAAAATGGAAAAGATGCTTAGGAAATTATTAGTGATTATTGTATAGAAAATGGAACCACAATTCAGAGATCACTATTTTCCTTTTAGGCTTTGATACTTTTGTTTGTAGTTGCTTTCTTTAAAGACTACCAGAATACTCAGATGAACCTGAGTAAAAATTAATAAACCAAACAGTTTTATGTAATTCATCTTGCGATATTTTTTTTCTTGGTATAGTCTGTGAAGTTATTTTCACAAATCTTCAAATTTTAGCAGTTCAACAGAAGAGAATAAGCTTTATCACATTTGATTAAAAGTAGAACCAGTTTAAAATTAGCCTTCAGATTATTTTTACAGATTTTAATGACATGCACACCAACCTTAATAATATGCTTGGATAAAATGGATCTTACATTAACAAAGCTCAAATTATATTTTTGGTACCATAATTTGGAAATGTTTGATGATAAAACAAATGAGATCACTAAGTTACATTTCAAGTGGAAAACTATTTTCTGAAAATATCTTATAAATTTTAAAATTGTATTTGCCACATAATTCCCTAATTTACATAAATGATATTACCTAACTAGGTGATTAACAAGTGATTAAATGCTATAAATAGTATTAATGTTCCCACTGTTTTAGTATTTGTGATTATTAATTTCTAAGACTATCAGACAACCAAAAAATAATTATAATCACTCATATTCAACTGCATGCTTCAAAGTCTAAGTACCATTTCATACGTATAATAAAGATAATTAAGCTTGTTACATTTAAAGTTTATTTTATTGCCTTTAGTAAAAAAGTAATTTTGTTCCCAATAATAGTAGGGGATCAGGAGAACTTAATTTGTTCCCTTTTCTCCTGTAAATAATATAACTTAAATAAGGGGGATGAGGGGCCTATTAAGTCAGTGAATGTGGTACCATCTGTACATACATTGTATCTGCAGAAAACATTAGAATATCCTATACTTTTCTGTGAAAAATTTAGAACACAGAGTCACTATATCTCTTTTATCTTTGTGGGGGGAAAAATAGCAAATGCAGTAAGTAGCATTTGATATTAATCCTTCATGAAAAGGAAAGAGGGAATTTTGAAGATAAAAATAACCTCTTGTATTAAGTTTGGGATAGCAGTAGAGCATGGATAATATAAAAAGTCTAGAAACTTTGCAAATGCATATGATATTTGAAATTTTTAAGTTCACAATTTTTGACCATTGTTATTTAAGGATGAGAAATAATAGTGAGCTGAGGGGAATGTTACTCATTAATGGATTCTGAAGTCAAATTACTATTCAAACACCCTTTTAAAAAATTATGAAAAAGAATAGGAGCCATATGAGTCCATCTCAATTAGAAAAGCTAGAAAGTGTAATATTTGGTTTTCAGATATAATATGTATATATATATTGAAATATATCTCCTAGGTCATAATGTAAAATATATAGCTTATTCTGGGTTGTAGTGTAAAAAGTTAGAAAAAATGAACTTGAGAATTTATTCCCCACATAGCAGTCAATTCAAATGGAAAATAGCTCATGCAAATTATTAATAAATATATTATGTTAGGTGAGGGGCAAGCTACCGAATATTCAAGTTTGTATAGAAATTGTGGTGCCTCATTGTGGAAATCCATCTGTTTAATTCTAGTTTCATCCAAGCATGGAGTGTGATGTTAAGACGAAGGGATAACGAGACTTGAAACAATAGCCTTTAGTATTACGGAAGGTAAGTTCATTTTTCTTATAAGGTAACATGCTAATTGAATTTTGTTGTACAAAAAAAAGTGACAAAAATTAAGTATTTTTCAGAACTGTTATCAGAGTTACCATTGCTAGCATAATGGACAAACTTATGAGTTCAGGCTTTTAAGCGTGGCACGGAAGAAAGTCACATAGAGAAGCACATTTCTCAAAGATTTGGCACTCCAGATTACAGAGTGCATAACATTTTAAAAATTATTATTAAAAAAAGAATGCAACTTTTACAGTTTGGAAAATAATATTTGGGATAAAAGATAAAACACAATTTCTTGTGAAAGGAAAAAACGTTTAGCAAGATTAACCCCTTTGCTTAGTTGGTAATGTTTTTATTTTACTAGATAGGGATATGCACATATGCTTCACAGAGGGGCCTGCCTTATGAAGCTGTCACCTGGCAGAGGTCTCAATTTCATTTTTAGAAAATGTAGTATTATCATCTAATCATAAAGATTACTTTATAAAAATATAAGGAAGTATTATTTTTTAAAGAAAAATGTAGTATAAAAGATATTCCAAAGTGAAGGTGTATCATTGTGATTTCACAAACCCCCCACTTGGAATAGATCTTATCCCAAGAATACTGATTTCACACATAAAGTACCTCTGACTTTATGAGAGCAATTATATTCCTCATTAGTCTCTAATTTAGTAGTTATTATTGGCTAATGAATGCAAATAACATCAATTGCAGTTTGTGGGTTTGTGAGAAATGAGGGAATAGGGTCACACCTGTGGCTCAGGGAGTAGGCCGCCGGCTCCATACTGAGGGTGGCAGGTTTGAACCCAGCCCCGGCCAAACTACAACAAAAAATAGCCAGGCGCTGTGGGGGCACCTGTAGTTCCAGCTCCTAGGGGGGTCGAAGCAAGAGAATCGCCTAAGCCCAAGAGCTGGAGGTTGCTGTGAGCTGTAACGGCACAGCACTCTATTGAGGGCGACAAAGTGACACCGTCTCTAAAAAAAAGGAAAAAAGAAATGAGAGGAAAAAGTATAGAAAGATAAATTCACTTTCTCAGTGAATCATTGACACAACTTGAAATGACACCATGTTGGTAATATTTCTTAATATTTCATGAGTAATTGCTAGAATCTTTTTCACATACCTATGATAAGGGAAATATTTATTATTATTATTTGAACCCAAAATACAAACAACAAATTCCATCTAATGGTTAACGCTGAGTACAATAAATTTCTTTTCCTTTAAGGTAAAAACATGACAATGGTACATAAAATTTACAAAAAAAAAAAAAGTCCACTTTTCTTTTTCCCTATTTTTTTTTTTTTTTTTTAAGATAGAGTCTCACTATGTTGCCCTCAGTAGAGTGCTGTAGCATCACAGCTCACAGCAAACTCCAGCTCTTGGGCTTAGGCAATTCTCTTGCCTCAGCCTCCCAAGTAGTTGGTACTTCAGTCGCTTGCCACAACACCCTGCTAAAAAACCACTTTTCTATCTTGTAAATGCCAAGTGTAAGTTGCAAAGTTAGTATGTTTAATTGGTAGCATTTTAACTTATGCTTTAAAATCAAATAAATCATTATAGATAAAATTAAAAATTATGTGTGGTAGAACATTATTATATAAGGCTTTAATGAAAACAGGACAACCCTCAAATCTGGGACAAATGATTCAGACTTTTTAACTAAACAACATTTCTTTTATGTTCTCAGTTGAAAGAAGAGATATCCCTAGTTAGTTTTATTAACACCATGGAAATTGGATAAGTAGCCGAAAGTAGAGTTGGGGGTCAACTATTTTTCTTTTTCACATGTTATGATAATATGGTGTGGTAGAATTAATACTGAGTTTAAAATAACAAAATCAGGTTCAGGGCCCAGCTCTCACTTTTTTAGTTGCATGATCTTGGCATGGGTGACATTAAACCTTTGAGTTCAATTTCCTTATCAACTTACGAATGATAATGATGCCTACTTCATGGTCATGCAACTAGATTAGAGTTATAAGAACTCTTTGAAATTAATAATAACACACAGAAATATGTTCTTATTCTATAAGACTATGAATAAATAAATATAAATACATTTTTAATTGAAATATATTAGCACTTTGTAAATCTTCAATGAAATTACATGGTGTGTGGAGAAAATAAATGTTGCCTAAAGCTGTTTCAAAGCACAAAGAATCTGAAAAATATGAAATGACTTGAGTATAATGCAATGGTATTTGTTGACTATATATGAAGTTCAATTCTACTTTATTGCCATCTTTAACCAATTTGTTTCTATTAAAGCAAGGGATACTGGGATTTATTTAATCTGAAGAATGTGAAATCCCTGGTTCAGAGTCCCTCTTCCCTTTGCTAACCTAACAGTGTCCAAGAGAAGTTGTAATAGTATGCGTTAAAATAAGTTTTTGCTTCTTAAAAGCTTATTGGATAATAAAGGTGACCCAAATTTTGCCAATTCCAACATTTCCCCCAAAAGAGAATAAATCTGATAATATTTATAAAAGAGATTTAATTAATAACACTTGATCATATGAACATATCTAGAAATGAAACATTTCATTCCTTGCCAAAGTAGTGCCCTGTTCTTGCTTTAAACAGTCCCTGTGGTTTTTCGTCTTTCCTTCATCTGACTTAAATTAAAACTTGCTAATATTTTGACTTTGATTTTTGACTTCTTTAATTCCTGTGATCTCAATTTCTTAAGGAATTAATTAGACCATTTATATTCTTGTCAGTGTCTTTACTCACTCTTTAGTTCTTCCTTCTAAGACTAAAAATGTTATTGAGGCTCCTCACCCTTAAACAATTTGCTTTACTATTCTTCATAATAACATTCCATGTAAAGTTCTATTCTTGACAAAACAAGACTTAATAGTCTACAGTCTCTTGTTTCTACTCATTTAATATTTAAGCACCACTTGAATTTGGCTTTGATCACCATTTCTCTACTGAAACTCATTTCTGAACGTTTAACATGCTTTACTTTTAATTTCCATTCTCTTTGAATGCTTAGCAGAATTCATTACTATTAGCTGTTGGGTGTAATTACACTGATGATATTTGATAGTATTTGACTAAATCTCTGACAGGCCTGAATCCTGCTTTGCAAGAGAAGTCTCTTCTCTCCTGACATCAGTTTCTAAACACGGGAAGCCCAAGGAAGAGTAGTGAATGGGAAACAAATTATCACCTTAGTTTTAGCTAAACCAGTGCCAATGTACAGCATGTGTAACCACTGGTAGAAATAGATTATTACATGCCCCCACTCAAAGGCCTATAATCCCCTATCTTCTTGTCCCTGTCAACTCAATAGCAAAAGTTAAAAAAAAAAATCCCAAGTATTTGCAGAGATATTAAATTTCTCAGAATGAAATTCCCTCTTTGTTCGTTAAAGTGAAATCACAAAGTAACAAAAGTTCATTGCTCCCCTGTCCCTTATTGTCTTGTTTTAGTCATCTCAGAAAGATTTTTACTCAGATGTCTGGGAGGTCTGAATTCATTTTACAGCATGTGCAACATGGGCTACTTTCACAGAAATGGGGTAGTCATTTCAGCGTATCAAAATTCAATGCATTCAATTCTATTTCTTATGTCTCCCACTTCAACTTTTTAAAATAGCTCCACACCTGAAAAAGTTAGAAAACGTAAGAGATAATATAGAAATGTGTTACCTCAACTCCATTTCCATTGTATCAATAAAAATTGTGGACCCAGAGCCCAATGATCATTGCATTTTGATTTCTTCATGCTTTAGTCAGTCATACGCCATACTGAGGCTCAGAATCATTTGGAATAAAAAGGGTACACAAAGAATATCTAACACAAAAACAAAACAAGACAGCACAAAACTAAAAGCTTCTTTGTTTCTACTTTTGTGGTATGGTAGTTGATGCTAGCTGTTGAAAAACCATGTGTACTTTAACTACATTGGGAAAGGTGTCCTTTCAACAAGCTGATAATCATGTTATAAAACCTCCAGGCTCTCTCAGATTTATATAGCTTTCAGAGGGTTATTTCAAACCCAACAACCAAGAAGAAATTATAGTGAAAATAAACTATTCCTCCTCCAGAAACATCTCTATTTCTGAGTTATAATTTCCTACATCTTGATTAATTTTTAATGTGACCATTCTTTTCCACCAGATATTTTCTTTTCCTGCAGTTTCAGTTATGGGGCCTCATGTCCTAATAGAGAAAATCACCATTACCTCAGTCCCGTTGAAAGATAGCTGGGGCAAAGTAAGAAACAATCTAATGCAAACCAAATTTGCAGCATCCAATCTAGTGTCACTTATCAATTCACATCACTATAAAGATGCTGGGCCCAAACATCTTGGAATAAACTGCTAAAAAGTACTTCTTAGCCTTTGTGGATAGGAGCTACTGTTGAAAAATACGTCTACCCAATAAAATAAGCATAATTTAAATTGAACCTTTCTTTCTCTAGCAAGGCCTTTAATTCTCCACCAAGGGCCTGGAAGTCCTGAAGAAATGGAACTTCTGATATGATTAAATTTCTCAGGCAACTAGGTTCCATGAGTTCTCTTTTGCCACAAATGCAAGCTGTAATCACATCTAACAATACTGGTTATAACTCAGAGCTATAAAACACCTTTGAGCTTTAAATATCCTCATATAGTACCAGGACTCAGATAGTAGTCTCTGAATATGACACTAGTGAAACTCTTTAAATACTCTAGGAATAATGATGAGATTTTGATGAAATTCAAGCTAAGAGTTACTCTTTCTATGCTGAATAGTGTCTTATGTCTCATCTGCATCATTATTCATTTTAACTCTTTATCCTTGGGGCTAGAAGACCAAAAAGTTAAGTGTTCTTGGCTTCCTATTATGTTGCACGAGTAGGTGGCAACTTCCCCTCCCAATACCCTTACACTTGGTGGGGTATTGGGAGAAGAAAAGAAGAACCATTTTCTTCCAACTTCCACTTTGTTATCTAATAGTAGAGTTGGGAATAGGAATAGATAACTGCATTTTGGTGTGCCTTTGGTCCCCAGCATATTGGCCTTCTCAGTTTCAGTGAGAGTGCAGATCCTAGTATCTTGTTTGGAGGCTAGCCATTTGTTTATAAGTCAGGCAGATCTGACATTCCTCCAAGAGAAGCAGAGGGAGTAACAGCTCTTTAGCAACTCAGTCTCACACTTGATAAAGCTTCATGATCTTTGGATTAAAATTCTTTTATCCCTTTGGCTTTTCCATACCATTTGGTCTTTCAGCAATACCTAAAGCTTTTAAACAAATTTTAAGACTTAAGTCATTGCTATCTACTGATTTCCAACTGTTTTCCTTACCCCCTGACTGAACATTGACTGATAGAATGAGATTAGGAAACATATCAACAAAGATAGGATTTGTGATTAGATCTAATTGAATTTTAACACAGTGGCGACCTCATTGCTAGTAGAATTTTGGAAGCTGGTAGTCAAAATTATGCAGTAGCAAAATAGTTATTCAAGTTTTTCTCTGTAGTTACCTAGTAAAAAGTGCCTACTGAAGATAACATCAGGGGGAACTAAAGGTCTGGTGCACTTGATTGTAACTGAAGAAATGCTTGGTAAAGGGCGGCATCTGTGGCTCAAAAGAGTAGGGAACCTGCCCCATATACCGCAGGTGGCAGGTTCAAACCCAGCCCTGGCCAAAAACTGCAAAAAAAAAAAAAAAAAAAAAAAAAAGGAAAAGGTAAGCATTATCATCATAAAGAATAGAGGACTTGGGGGACAACCAGAATGATTTTCTGTAGCATTGGCTGATTGTTCACTTTTGAGGACTGAAATATGTGGCTAGCATATTAAATATTAAGTTATATTAAAAAATAACTCTGGACATGACATGCCTTGAATCACTAAAGTAGATATAGTCTCCCACCCAGTTTCAAGAACTTCTCTACTTCATATTCATTTGGCCAGTACAAAGACTGGTGAGACCAGTCATCTGGGGAAGAGACCTGAGACATGGCCATAAGCATGTACCGTTAATTGTCCTCTATGCTTCCCTAAAGACACTAATGGCCATTTTTTTCAGAAGTGTTGTGCATTAGAAAATGGAAATACTCAGACTTTTAAGGGATTACTATTATTAACCTTAATCATGGGGGATCTGTACCATCACTATGGTCTACTGGTCAGAGATAGGAGTTATTGATGACAGGTAATAAATGTTGTTTTGGTACTAACTGCATCTTATAATGGACCCAGTGGGTCTGTGGGCTATTTTCCCTGTCTATAATGAGTTATTGGAAGATGCATATTTAGCAACTGACACAATACCTAAATGGCTTTCTTATCTTGGAGTTTCTTTCTTTAAAGAAAGAAATATCAAGCAGAAACCATTGAAATGCACCTACTTAACTGAAGCATAAAGCAAAACAATCACTCTCCCTAATGGTATCACAGATACTGTGCCATCATTGAAAACTTCAAAGATACATATACGATGGTCATATTTTAATTTTACTAAATTGTTTGGCATGTGCAAAAGGTGGGTAAATCTTGAAAAATTACATTTAATTATCACCAGATTAATAAAATTACAGATACTATTCCAAATATCATTTCTTTACTAGACCAAATCAACACTGTGTTGTTGGCATGTACTATCGTTCTTAATCCCATGATGCTGTCTGTCTTCTGCATTCTTGAACAGGGCTTGTAACAAGCTCATTTTACTAAAGTGTGTCTAGCTGAAACCATTCTACTTCTTTCTCTCATTTTTCAGCCTTACTTAATATATCACATTGACTTCCTTGCATTTGTATGATACTTCAAAGTTTGCAAAGCATCTTATCATATAGAGGGCCATGGTGTTACAGCTCACAGCAACCTCCAGCTCTTGGGCTTAGGTGATTCTCTTGCCTCAGCCACCCAAGTAGCTGGGATTACAGGCACCCATCACAATGCCCAGCTTATTTATTTCCTTTTAAAAACATGTTTCATAGTAGACATTTCTTCTCATTTTCTCTCTACACATATTAGTATGTGTATGTACATACACACATGTACAAATGCATATATCCTTAATAATTTTCATATATATACTTCTACACACACACACACACACACACACACACACACTTAACAACTTTCCACAGAGCAAAAGTCTACATAAGAGAAGAAAGGAAACTTCAGTCCAGATTTTCTTGAGCGAATCCTGGGTCCTGTGTGTTTGCTAAGAAGAGATCAAGGGGCAAGTGAGGGGGTGCACTGATGCATGCACACTGTCTTCAATAGAAATATATTTCTCCATGGGCTTATGAAGACCAGGAAGACTTCAAAGATTCAACCCCTTCATTTTACAGACAAAGAAACTATTATAAACCTTTTGAAAAACATTACAAATATACACCAGGGAACAAAAATTTATGTTCCTCAGCTAGTAAACCTAGTAAATAAAACTCTAAGAGAAAACAAACTGTCCATTATTCAACATGATGTATGACTTCTCTTACTTACAAGTACAATGTATTTTTAATAACATATCCTATCCGAAATGCTGTTTCCCAAACTTCAGCAAGGATTATTATTGGTCATTATTGTTTTGGCTGATATTTCTAACTTCTACAAGTAAAATAATTAAAATGACATTGAAAAGATCAAAATAAAGCAAATCCAGTTAATTTAGTCCAACGACAATCATGAATTTAAATCCTTATTCCTCCTGAAATATTTCCAGCTTTCCAGAAAGCTAAGACAAACAAGTAGGAGTTAAATGTGGTGTGGAGAAGACAGCTGGTATTTGTTAACGGTGTTCATGGGTCATATTAAAGTCAGTGGGAAGCTATGGGTGGAGAAATTTCTTTCTTTTCTTTATTCCAGATGGCTTCTGTAGCTTAGCCTGTCAGAATTAAAACCTGATGATGAAATATGAGTTGTGTGCATTGAGGTCTAAGCTTGCCAAAGTTTTGAATGGATGGGAAGATATTGCTTAATTACCTGGGTCCATGTATTATGTTAATTGTGTAAGGCATTATGCCATTTTAGAAGAACAAAGAAATTAGCATTAAAATGCTTAAGTTTCAGCCCTGTCTGTGTGGTCTTGGGCAAATGATTTAACCAGTTTATGCTAAGCATTTTTAACCACATAAGAAATTTAAAATATCAAAATAATAGAAATATTACATGCCCAAGATTTGTAAGTGGTTGCAAATTAGCTTTGTAAGTTATTAATCATTTAGTTTTAGATTAATGTTATGGGTGTGGGTGTATGTATGTATGTATATAATATATATGTGTGTGTACATAGTAATGTATATCAATGATGAGTATTTTCTGATGATTTCAAATATATAATGGCAACTTCTGCTTGCAGATAACTGAATAAATGGTCAAATTGGCATCTTGCCATTAATACCTAAAAAACTGGAGAAAAAGTGTAGGAAATAACAGTTTAAAAAATTTGAACAACAAAAAATCACGTAACTAAAATATCTAAGATAAAGGAAATGACTGAGATAAACCTCAGAGTTGTCAGTTTTTTGTCCAAAGTCACCTTCTGAATGTCAATGCAAAAGAGGGAATGCAATAAGCATAGAAACCATGTTGAACAGAGGAAATGGACTGGACATTTATGGCCACTAAAGTGGCTGAAATTTGTGGAATACTGGTGGCGAGGAAATTATGCAGACAAACAATAGGAGTACTGAGACTAGGAAGTCTTTCAATTACTGATTCCATAACTTGCGCTAAACATTTAAATCAATCACATGCCAGGACAAAAATCTATCTGAACAATTTTCTATTTTAAGCATCAATAAAGTATTTCAGAAATATCTAATCTTTTGAATTTGGGACATCTAAATATCATTTGCCTCGCTCCTACTCTGACCATTGAAAAAAATCTCAAACCCCTCTTCTTAAGAGAGATGCACAGTGTGAAAAAAGTGCCGTCTTACTCTGACGCCAAAGGAATAAATATGTTATATAAATATGTTAAATACTCAGAGTTTAGACATCTCTTATGAAAACACTCAAAATCCTGCTCTTCATGTCTTGTAAATATATACTTCTGGGACATAGTGCCTCATTTACATCATGAGAGTGAACAGCTTACAAATAGCTATTGATAATTATCTATGTATTTACAAATCATAACACAAATTTTCCAAGTTTCTTTAGGGACACCCCAAAATAATTATTTAGCTTGACTACCAGTTATATTCTAATGTTTCTGTTGTTTCTTTTTTTTACTTTCATTTGTGTATTTTATTTTATATTTTAATGCCAACAGTTGCCAACATTTTTGAGACATGTATATTTCATTTAACATAGTTTATTATGTTTGTCTTTATTTTTAGAATGATTTGAGAGAACGCTTCTGTGCAGC
>CAUYPK010011485.1:0-16091 GCA_963574355.1 Loris lydekkerianus | reverse complement strand
ATGTGGGCTACTCTTACTGGGGTTAGGTGATATCTCAAAGTAGTTTTGATTTGCATTTCTCTGATGATTAAGGATGATGAGCTTTTTTTCATGTGTTTGTAGATTTTTCATCTGTCTTCTTTAGAGAAGTTTCTCTTTAAGTTCCTTGCCCACCCTGAAATGGGGTCACATGTTCTTTTCTTGCTAATAAATTTGAGTTCTCTGTGGATTCTGGTTATGAGACCTTTATCGGAGGTATAACCTGCAAACTGAAGGCTATCTGCTTGCTTTACTCATTATGTTGTTGGCTGTGCAGAAGCTTTTTAGTTTGATCAGGTCCCAGTAGTGTATTTTTGATAGTGCTTCAATTGCCTGGGGAGTCCTCCTCATAAAATATTCACCCAGGCCGATTCCTTCAAGAGTTTTCCTTGCACTTTCTTCAAGTATTTTTTATAGTTTCATGTCTAGGTGTAAATCTTTTATCCAGTGAGAGTCTATCTTAGTTAATGGTGAAAGGTGTGGGTCTAGTTAGCAGAGAAATAGATGTCTGGAACAGAATCGAGAACCAAGAGATGGATCCAGCTACTTAGCGTTATTTGAATAAAATGTTAACATAGCATGTTTGAGTTACCGTTTCCTGCACGATCTATTTTGTGTAGGATAGTAAATTGCTCTCTTATGAATTCAAGCTTTTTTTTTTTTTTTTTTTTTTTAGAGAAACAGAGGTATTATAGAAGCAAGACTACCAAAATATTTAAAAAATATAAACAATGATACATGCTTTAATTTGGTGGCCTGAGAATTGATTCTGGTCTCAGAGTCATTGTGCTGTGGTCTGAGACTTTCATTTTTGTTAGTTTTTTGTTTTGTTTGTTTTTAAGATGGTGTTGTAACCTAATCTGTGGACTAGAAAGAATTGAGAACATTGAGAAAAAAAGTTTAGATGTTATGCAAAGATAGTTTTTTGGAAACTTTTTCTGGAAATTTTTTCATAAATAGTCCGATCTGTCTCCCAGATATCTATGAGCCACCATTCCTATTCATTTCACAGAAGACTTTTCACTTAGTAACTCACTGAAGTTATTCGCCTAACACTTAGATTTGGATAAGCAAGCCTAACACAACCCCATGAAATTTTTAATACCATTTTACCAAAGAAATAGTATCATGGCACTCACAGAACAGAAAAATGGTCGAATATTTTATTGATTTATTAACTAATAAGGAAAGCAGTGAGAAGTAAGATGTGATTAGTTCAAGAATAGTTTTAAAACATGAACATATATATAAGATGGTATTATTGCCAGATTTTATAAAAAGGTGCTTAAAGCTATTCTGGGCCATAAACTGATATAGCCCTTGAAAAGCAATTATTTGCATCTGTAATGGGCAAAATCTAAATTAACATACAACTTTTGCAGGTCTAGGACTTTGAATTAAAAGTTAATAATAAACTTCACTAAAAACATACATCTGGGATCATACCTAATCTTTGGTTCCTATATCTCCATTTGATATAGAAAGAACATACTGCTGATATTTTTGCCTTGTATCTTGGATGTGGATTCTTCTCTGATACCAACAAGGACGTTGATTTTCAGAGAAGGTGCTTATTCAAGAAGAGGAAAGCGCTGTCATTAGAACCTCCTGTATATTCTGGCTTGAAATTCAGTGCCCTAGCCAGTATACAAAACTGAATCCTGAGCTATTTCTCACGGGAAAATAAAGGTTTGGGAATTTTTTCTAGGTAGAGAAGACATGTTTGCAAATTAATTTCTTAAAAATGAAAGTCCTCCTTTTTATAACTATCTTTACTTTATGAAACAGCTTGTATTTTTCACCCTTTTGCAGGATCTCATTCTGTTTATCATGTTATTAATACATTTACTCCTACCACCTCTTGAGGCTCTTCTTGGCTGTGTATTTCTCAGGGTTTTTGTTTCTGTTTTTTGATGACTCTGACAGTTTTGGGAAGTACTGGTCAAATATTTTGGTGGTCTATTAGTTATATACACATTTAGGATTATTATGTCTTCCTAGAGAATGGACATTATTATCATGATGTGATGCCTCTGGTTATCCCTCATAATTTTTTTTTTCTAAAGTCTGTTTTCTGTGAAATTAATATAGCTACACCAGCTTTCTTCTGATTATGGTTAACATGGTATACACATCTCTATACCTTTACTTTGAACCTATCTGAATAAATATGTAAGGTGGATTTCTTGCAGACAAAATATAGCTCGGTTTTGTCTTATTAATCCACTCAGATGACCTCATATTTCAGTTGGTATATTTAGGCCATTCATAATTAAAATGCTCATTGATATATTGAGATTAATATAGATCATGTGAATAACTTTTCTATTTCTTAAACATTGTGTTTGTTCTTTATTTTTTTCATTTTCCTCCTCTTTTTTCTACTGTCTCTGGTTAGATTAGGGCATAATTCCATTTTATTTTTTTGTTAGCATATTAATTATACTTAATTTTTTAAAACAATGTGGTTAGTCTAGAGGTTGCATTATACATTTTTTGACTAATCTAACCTCACCTTTGAATCAGACTTCAATTCCTCTTCCCGTGTCATGTAGGTATATTATAGCAGAGTATCACCAATCCCTCCCTTGCACTGCATGTGATTTTACTGTTATTAATTTCTCTTCTCCACATGCTGCAATTACTAATACATCACAGGAAAATATAATTTTGTTTTACCTTCATGTTATCTTCTCCTATGTTTTTCCTTTCTTGATGTAAATTCAAGTTTCTGGCTTACAGCATATTTCCTCCTGAATAATGTTTTTTTTTTTTTTTTTTCTTTCTTTTTTCCTTACCATTGTTTTATACAGCAGGTGAGTGAGAAATAAAATTTTTAACTTTTTTATGTATGACAAAATACATATTTCTCATATCCTTTTACATTTTAATTTCACTAGATATAAAACTCTAAGTTTTTCATTACTTTAAATATTTTACTCTTTTTTTATCTACATGTATTCTGACCAGAAGTCTGCCATAATTCTTATCCTTGTTTCTTATAGATGAGATGTTTTTCCCTTCTGTCTTACCTCAAAAGTATTTTTTCTTTAGTTTACTATATTCTGAACATGATAGTCATTGCTAGATTTTCTTTTTTAATTGTTACTTATCCTGCTTAATGTTTGTTCTCCTAGCTTCTGGCCTTGAAACCTGGCCAAGGTTTGTTGTCTGTTATGGCTATTTTTACTTCTAATATTTATTATTCTCAATTTGTTCTCTTGGCTCTTTCTGGTTTTCTAGTTTCACATATTATAGCTTTTCATACCATCCCACAGTTCTTGGATGTGCTATTGTGTTGTTTTCTTTCTTTCTTTCTTTCTTTCTTTCTTTCTTTCTTTCTTTCTTTCTCTCTTCATCTCTCTCTTTCTCTCTCTCTTTTTCCTTCCTTCCTTCACTTCTTCCTTCCTTCCTTCCTTCCTTCCTGCTTCCTTCCTTTTTTCCTTCCTTCCTTCTTTCTCATTAGCATTTCAATTTGGGAAGATTCTATTTACTATCGTGACTTTACTGGCTCTTTTTGGGTGGTGGGAGTCTACCTATAAGCTCAGAAAAGGCAACCTTCATTTCTTTATTGGTGTTTGTGATTTCTAACCTTTTCTTTTAATTTTTTTTTTTCTTAGAGGTTTTGTCTCTTTACTCACAACACCCATTCATTTTTTAACATTGTCATATTTTTATTAGAATACTTAATGTATTCTTCTTAATTTTTTTTTTTTTAATTCCTCGTCAATTCCAGAACCTGTGTTTCATCTCAGTCTGATGCAAGTGCTTCTTTCATTTCTTTAGGTTGTATTGTTTTCCTTGCCTTTTTGGTGTATCTTGAGTTTTTTTTGTTGAAAGCCAGAAATATTTGTATTGAATAATAGAAATTGATACAAACATAAATTTAGTGTATTTATGTTAAAGTGGTTAGCAGCTATGGTTAATGTTTTCTTTACTTACAGGTACAAAAGCCTTCAGATTTTTCTAGTAGTATTTTTGTCTCTCCTGTTGACTTTGGTGGTTCAGAAGTAGCCCTCTTCCCAAAGAGTCTGTGTATTCCTTCTCTTTCAGCTGTAATTCAGTGGGATTATAATGGAGCCTTGTTAATGTGATGGTAAGGTGTGTAGCATAAAGAAAGAATTCCTTCATTTTCTATTTTAATTTTAATCTTTTTGTAGGCTTATGGTTTGGGCTGACAACCTTCTTAAATATTACTCTAGACTTATAACTTTCTTGCTGTCTTTACATCAATCTCTGACTACCATTTAGTTTATTTAAGCCCTGACTCCTGCTGGGTTTTTCTCCCATTAGGTAAAACATAAAAACTAAATGAAATGCAATGAGAGAAGAATGCCCTTCCCCCAACTAGGAGAGAGCTTTTGCACTATTCCTCAAGACAGGGAAACTGCCACTGAGAAACTGTGTGTGTTTTACAATGATGATTCCTCTCTTCTCTCTGAAATAGTCCCAAAGATATCTTTCTCAGACCTTTACTGTGAGAACATGATCTGCCAGATTCCTGGAAATAAAGGCCATAGACGCATGGAGGTCTTCCAGGCTATAGCCCCTAGATATGTCTCAGTCACATTAGTCCACACTCAGCCTCTGCCACTTCATTAATATTGCTTTTTAAGTGTTCCTACCAGTTTACAGCACCAATAGTTTTACTTCTGTGCTTCTGAATCTGTCTGTCTTCTAGATTTAAGAACAGTAATCTGTCCTACAAATTTTCTTCTCTAATAGATCCAAGAAAAGTGATTAATTCCCACTTTTCTCAACTTTTTCTTGTTGTAAGTTTGGGAGTGATGTTGCTAGAACTAGAAATTATATAGGTTTTCCTTTTAAAAACAGCTATTTCCTGAATACTAACATTCTTTTACCCATTCTCCTTTCACCAATTACATTTCCATACTTAACATAGAATGCCATGCCTATCATCAATCCTGAGTTCCTCTGATACTTTTTCCCAGATACAAAAAAATTTCAGTCACTGAAACCAAAAAGATAAATACAAATACTAATGTCAATAAAGTTTATTTACATTCAAGCCAAGTTTATTTACATTTCTTCTCCTGAAGGGGTACATTAACAATATAGTACATTTTGTGCATAAAGATAGTTTTTTAAAATTTAAAAAACAACCTTTTGCTCAATTGTCATAACTAAATTCAAAGGGAATTTATTGTTTATGGATTTATGATTATAAGAAAGTTTAAAATGCAGTCTAACTAACATAGCTTTGTTCTCAGTGAAGTATGCTGAGATTTCCAGTTGAAGACATTCATATGTAATACATCATTGACATAAAATTTTGCCGTATATATAGAACTGAAGTTATTTCGATGAGAAAAATGGACAATTTAAATGTTTCAATTGTTAGGTAGGAGTTGGTAAGTTCATTTTAAAGTTCATTTGAGTGTTGGCCTCAAATCACTCTGGTATTTATATTCTATTAGGTGTTCTTAAAAGAACAATGTAACCATTTTATGTAAAATTATCACCATTTACAATCATTAATAAATTATATCCTTTGTAAGCATATCTATCTTATAAATCTTTAGGTATCAACCTGAAAATATGTAAGAGAAATATAATTTTTCAAAAGCATTTTCCAAGGCAGAGCATGATGGTGGATGGGACAAACATGTAGCCCACCTCTCCCAAGTCAACAGACCAAGGGGGAATGGGGGATGATGGCTGATTGGCGCCAGCTCTCAATAGAAGCCCCAGTCTGGAGGGAGAGTAACAACAAGAAAGAACCCACCAAAGCTGCAGGAGGGGAGCCGAGCTGAGAGATGAGATAGATAATTGCTTGTCTTCCTGTTGAGGCAAGCTTCAACTCCAAAGAAACTACTGTCAGAGGCAGAGACAAGACGGCTGACTGAAGCCAGCTTTCCACAGAGGCTCCTGTCCAGGAGGAGAGTTAAAGGACAGAAATTTAGCAAGTAACCTGGTGGATTAGAGCTGCACCAAGAGAGAAGTTTGAAGAACACACATCAACGCCTCTGAGACTAGCTGAGACCCCAAGGATACAAACAAAAGGTACAAAATACATCACCAAGCTGATGGGAGTCTCCTCCCCCATAAGAACAGCTCACAGTGCCCTACAAACAAATGAGCAGAGTTCAAAATATTTGAGTTGTCAACAGACCCCTGCAATCCAGTTGCCAGAGACTTTTCAACTCTCCCATCTGAGACAGGTGCTGACTGAGATAATTGATTTGGACCTTTTGAACTGAGCCAATCACCTGAGGACTATCCAAGTGGTGCCCTGGGTGTGTGGTTTTAGGAAGGTTTGAGTTTCCTTTTCCATTGTTGCCTGTTGGGGGCAGGGTGACTTAATTTCTGGTATTTCTCCACAGCTGAGACTTCAACCCAGAGTAACTGTTTCACTAGGGTCGGACAAAGACCAGCTGAAAACAAGACAGAATCACTTAGCCCCACCACACCAAACAGGTCCCCCATTTCTCAGGCCATAGCACTGTATGGGTCCTCGACAAAGCTCCAGGGGAAAAGTCAAATGTTGTAACATAATCATGGGGCATAATCAACAGAAAAACCTTGGTAACATGAATAACCAGAACAGATCAACCCCTCCCACCCAAGGAAAGATATGGCAGATGTAACTGAAGATTCCATTCATAAACAGCTGGCCGAGATGTCAGAAAAAGAATTTAGAATTTGGATTGCAAACAAGATTAATAGAATGGACAAAAATGTGGACTTAGAAATTCGAAAAGCAATTAAAAAGTCAGAATTAGAAACTCGAGGAGAAATTCAAAAGTTGTCTCAAGAATTTAACAAATTTAAAGACAAAACCACCAATGATTTTGATGCACTGAAGCAACAATTTGCAGCCCTCAAAGATCTGAAAAATACAGTAGAATCCCTCAGTAACAGAGTGGAGCAAACAGAAGAAAGGATTTCTGACATTGAAGACAAAGCTTTTGAACATTTCCAAACTCTCAAAGAGGAAGAGACATGGAGAACAAAAATGGATCATTCTCTCAGAGAGCTATGGGATAATTTGAAGAAGGCTAATATCTGCCTCATTGGAATCCCTGAAAGTGATGAAGTGGCCTCGCAAGGTACAGAGGCCCTTCTCCATGAAATTATAAAAGAGAATTTTCCAGACATGCCAAGACATTCTGAAATTCAGATAGCAGACAGATCCAGAACCCCAGAATGATTCAATCTCAATAAGACATTCCCCATGCATATCATAATTAACTTCACTAAAGTTAACATGAAGGAGAAAATTCTGAAAGCAGCCAGACATAAGAAATCTATTACCTACAAAGGAAATAATATTCGAATGACGGCAGATCTCTCTGCTGAAACTTTTCAAACCAGAAGAGGGTGGTCATTGACTTTCAATCACTTAAACAAAATAACTTTCAACCCCGGATCCTGTATCCAGCTAAACTGAGTTTCATTTATGATGGAGAAATTAATACTTTAATGACATTCATATGTTGAAGAAATTTGACATAACCAAACCAGCTCTTCAGGATATTCTCAGACCTATCCTCCATAATGATCACCCCAATCCTCTACCACGAAAGTAAACTCACTCAGAAACTTTTGATCAAACTCCAACTTCCACAGTGGTAAAAGGATTAAAAATGTCCACTGGACTTTCAAAAAACTTGATACTCAAAATTGTACCAGACTTATCAATATTCTCCACTAATGTGAATGGCTTAAACTGTCCTCTAAAGAGGCACAGGTTAGCTGACTGAATACAAAAACTCAAGCCAGATATTTGCTGTATACAAGAGTCACATCTAGCATTAAAAGATAAATATAGAATCAGGGTGAAAGGATGGTCTTCCATATTTCAGGCAAATGGTAAGCAGAAACAAGCAGGTGTTGCAATTCTATTTGCAAACACAATAGGCTTTAAACTAACAAAAGTAAGGAAGGATAAGAATGGTCACTTCATATTTGTTAAGGGTAACACTCAATATGATGGGATTTCAATTTTTAATATTTATGCACCCAACCAGAATGCACCTCAATTTATAAGAGAAACTCTAACAGACATTAGCAACTTGATTTTCTCCAGTTCCCTAATAGTCAGAGATTTCAACACTCATTTGGCAGTATTGGATAGATCCTCCAATAAAAAGCTGACCAAAGAAATTTTAAATTTAAACCTAACCATCAAACATTTGGATTTAGCAGACATCTACAGAACATTTCATCCCAACAAACTGAATACACATACTTCTGATCAGCTCATGAAACATACAACAAAATTGATCACATCTTAGGTAACAAGTCTAACCTCCATAAATTTAAAAGAATAGAAATTATTCCTTGCATCTTCTTGGACCACCATGGAATAAAAGTTGAACTCAGTAACAACAGAAATATGCATACTTATACAAAAACAGGGAAGTTAAATAACCTTATGCTGAATGATAGCTGGGTCAGAGATGAGATTAAGAAGGAAATTGCAAAATTTCTGGCACAAAATGACAATGAAGACATGAATTATCAGAAACTCTGGGATACTGCAAAGGCAGTCCTAAGAGGGAAATTTATAGCTCTGCAAGCCTTCCTCAAGAGAATGAAAAGAGAGGAAGTTAACAACTTAACGGGACATCTCAAGCAACTGGAAAAGGAAGAGCATTCCAATCCCAAACCCAGTAGAAGAAAAGAAATAACCAAAATTAAAGCAGAATTAAATGAAATTGAAAACAAAAGAATTATACCACAGATAAATAAATCAAAAAGTTGGTTTTTTGAAAAGGTCAGTAAAATAGATAAACCTCTGGCTAACCTAACTAGAAAAAAAAAGAGTAAAATCTCTAATTTCATCAAAGACAAAATGACAGAGATAAATAACAACAGATTCCTCATAATTTCAGAAAATCCTTAATGAAGTTTACAAGAAACTTTATTCTCAGAAATACAAAAATCTGAAGGAAATTGACCAATACTTGGAAGCACATCACCTTCTAAGACTTAGCCAGAATCAAGTGGAAATGTAGAACAGGTCCATATCAAGTTCTAGCATCAACCATACAAAATCTCCCTAAAAAGAAAAGCCCGGGACCAGATGGCTTCATGTCAGAATTCTATCAAACCTTTAAAGAGGAACTAGTACCTATATTACTCAATCTGTTACAAAATGTAGAAAAAGAAGGAAGACTACCCAACATGTTCTATGAAACAAACATCACCCTGATCCCCAAACCAGGAAAAGACCCAACAAGAAAAGAAAAGTATAGACTAATATCACTAATGAATATAGATGCAAAAATATTCAACAAGATCCTAACAAACAGAATCCAGCAACACTTCAAACAAATTATACATCATGACCAAGTTGGTTTTATCCCAGGGTCTCAAGGCTGGTTCAATATACGTAAATTTATAAATGTAATTCAGCACATAAACAAATTAAAAAACAAAGACCATATGATTCTCTCAGTTGATGCAGAAAAAGCTTTTGATAATATCCAGCATCCCTTCATGATCAGAACACTTAAGAAAATTGGTATAGAAGGGACATTTCTTAAACTGATAGAGGCCATCTACTGCAAACCCACAGCCAATATCATATTGAATGGAGTTAAATTGAAATCATTTCCACTCAGATCAGAAACCAGACAAGGCTGCCCATCGTCTCCACTACTCTTTAACATTGTAATGGAAGTTTTAGCCATCACAATTAGGGAAGCAAAGGTGATCAAGGGTATTCATATAGGGTCAGAAGAGATCAAACTGTCACTCTTCACAGATGATATGATAGTATATCTGGAAAATACCAGGGATTCTACTACAAAACTCTTAGAAGTTATCAAGGAATACAGCAGCATCTCAGGTTACAAAATCAACAGTCATAAATCTGTAGCCTTTGTATGTACCAATAATAGTCAAGCTGAAAAAAGTTAAGGACTCTATTCCATTCCCAGTAGTGCCAAAGAAGATGAAATATTTGGGAGTTTATCTGTCAAAGAATGTGAAAGATCTCTATAAAGAGAACTATGAAACTCTAAGAAAAGTCATAGCTGAAAATGTTAACAAATTAAAAAACATACCATGCTCATGGCTGGGAAGAATCAACATTGTTAAAATGTCCATACTACCCAAAGCAATATATAATTTTAATGCAATCCCTATTAAAGCTCCACTGTCATACTTTCAAGATCTTGAAAAAATAATACTTTGTTTTATATGGAATCAGAAAAAACCTCGAATAGCCAAGACATTACTTACAAATGAAAACAAAGCTGGAGGAATCATGCTATCAGACCTGAGACTGTACTATAAATCAATAGTGATCAAAACAGCATGGTACTGGCACAAAAACAGAGAAGTAGATGTCTGGAACAGAATAGAGAACAAAGAGATGAACCCAGCTACTTACTGTTATTTGATCTTTGACAAGCCAATTAAAAACACTCAGTGGGGAAAAGATTCCCTATTTAACAAATGGTGCTGGGTGAACTGGCTGGTGACCTGTAGAAGACTGAAACTGAACCCACACCTTTCACCATTAACTGAGATAGACTCTCACTAGATTAAAGATTTAAACTTAAGATATGAAACTATAAAAATATTAGAAGAGAGTGTAGGGAAAACCCTTGAAGAAATTTGTCTGGGCAAGTATTTCCTGAGGAGGACCCCCTGGACAATTGAAGCAGCTTCAAAAATACACTATGGGGACCTGATCAAACTAAAAAGCTTCTGCACAGCCAAGAATACAGTAAATAAAACATGCAGACACCCCTCAGAATGGGAGAAAATATTTGCAGGTTATGTCTCTGACAAAGGTTTAATAACCAGAATCCACAGAGAGCTGAAACGTATAAGCAAGACAAGAACAAGTGATTCCATCACAGGCTGGGCAAGGGACTTGAAGAGAAACTTGTCTGAAGAAAACAGGTACATGGCCTTCAGACACATGAAAAAATGTTCATCTTCCTTAATCATTAGAGAAATGCAAATCAAAACTACTTTGAGATATCATCTAACTTCAGTAAGATTAGCCTATATAAAAAAGTCCCAAGACCTGAGGTGTTGGCATGGATGTTGAGAAAAGGGAACACTTCTACACTGCTGGTGGGAATACAAATTAATACATTCCTTTTGGAAAGATAGATCTAAAAATAGATCTGTCATTCAATTCTATAATTCCCCTACTAGGTATATACCCAAAAGACCAAAAATCACATCATAACAAAGATATTTGTACCAGAATTTCTATTGTAGCCCAATTCATAATTGCTAAGTCATGGAAAAAGCCCAAGTACCCATCAATCCATGAATGGATTAATAAATTGTAGTATATGTAACCATGAAATATTATGCAGCCTTAAAAAAAGATGGAGACTTTACCTCTTTCATGTTTACATGGATGGAGCTGGAACATATTCTTCTTAGTAAAGTATCTTGGAAGAAAAAGTATCCAATGTACTCAGCCCTACTATGAAACTAATTTATGGCTTTCATATAAAAGCTATAACCCAATTATAACCTAAGAATATGGGGAAGGGGGAGAGGAATGGAAGGGGGAGAGGGAGGGAGGGTGGGGGGAGGATGGGCGGAGGGAGGATGATTGGTGGGATTATACCTGTGGTGCACCTTACAAGGGTACATGTGAAACTTAGTAAATGTAGAATATAAATGTCTTAACGCAATAATTAAGAAAATGCCAGGAAGGCTATGTTAACCAGTGTGATGAAAATGTGTCAAACTGTTTATAAAACCAGTGTATGGTGCCCTATGATCGCATTAATGTATATAGCTATGATCTAATAATAATAATAAAAAGCATTTTCCATGTTATAAAGAAAGGGCAAAGTTACAAATTTCTTAAAATTTTGTTAAGAGTAGAACCAGAGTCTTGACCTTACAGACAATCTCATTCCTTTGGTTTTTGGGAAGGATTCATGTGGAATTGGTTGGGGAATGGTTTGTTAATAATCATAGTAATAGGGGAAAAATGGCAATAAACTAAGAGTACAGTGAGTGCTCTGCTGAGCTGACAAGTATTTATAATATGTACTTTGCAGAGCACACATTATTATCTCAGATCCCAAGTCCTTGCTACTCAGACTTTTTCTCTAGTTCTTGCCATTACAAGTGTAGTAGGTAGACCTTATAAATTAGTACCACTTGGGACGATGTGAGAAGCTAAGAGCCATCTCAGGTGGTTTGTGTGCACAACAAAATTTGAGATGAAGACATCCACTCCCAATTTATTTGATTATTAGAATCACCTAGAGCATTTTCAGCTCATCTAGTTGTCTTAACCTCACACAAACTAACTTGTTCAGATGCTATGTAGACTGAGATTTACATCCCAGAATCATTTCAGCTTCTCCTCCTTAAATTAAACACTGGTAAAGAAATTAAATTATCATTTTTGATCCAGATCACAGTTGGAAACTATCATCCACAGGCCAAATATGACCTGTTGCCTGTTTTTCTATGGTCTGCAAATCAGAATGGCTTTTACAATGTAAATTACAACAAAGTTTCTTTTTTAAGTATAGTTTTTTATGATATATGAAAATTATAAAAATTAAAATTCAGCTATCTGTTGCAGGTTGAATTGTTTTTCCTCAATTATATACCGATTCCCATTCCATGGTATCTGTAAATTTGACCTTATTAGGAAATAGAATCTTTGTAAATGTTATTGAAAAAAATGAGGTCACACTGGTTTAGAGTGGACACTAAACTCAATGACTTGTATACTATGGGAAAACAAATTTTAGCTATCTTTTATGAAATAATATTATTCAATGATTATGGAGAAATATGTAATCGCTGCAGTTCTCATTATGCATAAACTTTTACCTGAACCTCTTTGATAAATAATAAATACCCATTGGAACCTGCAGTCAGGGCTGCACTGCCGCACTTTGACAGGGTCTGGTCCCCCAGGAACCTAGGTTGTATGGCTGTATTACCCGGAGCACCTGCGTCTTCTCTCTGCAGCGCTCAGACTCCTAGAGGCTGCGCCCCCAGTAGGGGGCGCCTCACTATACTTTTAAGGAGATAGAGATTTGGATACACAGAAGAGAGACAGCAATGTGATGACAGTGGCAGAGATTGGAGTGATACAGCTATAAGACAAAGAAGTCAGTGATTATGGGAAACCCCAAGAAGCTACAAAAGAAGTAAAGAAGGATTCTTTTCTAGAGCCTTGAAGGGAGAATGTTTTAGCCAGCACCTTGACTTCCAACGTCTGCTCTCCAGAACTGTAAGGCAATAAATTTCAGTTATTTACAGACACCAAGTCTGTGAAAATTGGTTTATACATCCATAGAAAACTAATGTCGTATCCATAAATAAATTTGTATTGGAGCACAGCCATGCATACTTATTTACATATTGCATATGGTAGCTGACATACTACAATGGGAAATTTGACTAACTGTGATGAAGACAGTTCAGTTTCCAAAGCCTAACATATTTGATTTCTGGATCTTTTCAGAAAAAACTATGCAGATCCTTGGCTTAAGAGTTCAGCATTGTGACTCATTCTTTGGGTCTGGGGCTCCAGGAAGCCAGTAAGACAACCAAAGACTTGGGAAGAACAATATATGCTGTGCTATATATAACAAACAGGTTTAAGGACTAGTGCGTATCAAATAACAGAGCCTTTCACAAATACCAAGCATGAAATGTATTTCTACTGCTACAAAATGACCTGTATTTCAGCAAATTGTACATATTTTCTCAGAACTCTTCCTGTTTTTACAGTTAGAAATTGTCATGTAAAGCCCCACAGACACAAATATATAATGCTTTTCTTTGGCCCACTTTGGAAATGTGAATGTGTCGGAAATTTGAATCATGTTGATTAAAAGTAATTGCAAGAGCAAAACCTAAGCCTGTTTCTAGTTATACAAAAGGAACAAGATCCTGCTTCTTCCTGTATGTCATTTCTAATCATTTCATGAAGCCACAGCACATATTCTGAAATGTAATATCAATTACCTGAATAATGAAATACTGGTGGTATTTGCTTCGGGCAGTTACTCTAGACTGACCAACAATTGGGACCATAATGGAGATGGGCAGCCTGCCAAGCCTGGGGACCACGTTAAGCCTGCTCCAAATATTTGGATGCTCAGAGTGATCATCCATTCCCACTTATAGGCAATGTGACACTATTTCTGACACTAGTTTTCATCAATTAAACAACTAGAAAATACAATGTAATTATATAAATAAATTTATCTATTCATGAAAGAGAGTATTGTCTCTTGAAAGGCAATGGCAGTGAAAAGAAACAGTTTTCTATTATTAGACTATTACCGTGAAATAATTGTCCATGAATCTCCCATTTCTATATGTCCAAGTATTAAAAGACAGTGATCTCTGCACTATATTTTCAGGAACATACATAGGAACAGACAGCCCTATAATGATAGGGATGGGAAATACTTAAAAAAGTGTATTTACATTCTTAGATAACTTAAGATAAAGATAGTGATTTCCTCTGTGACATTTGGAAATATCCCTCACAGAGAGAAATTTGCTTATATTCCAGAATAATAAAAATAATCCCTCTTTGTAAAGAAGGATGAGAGGTTTGGACAATCCTACATAAGATCTCTACTAAACGTGGGGCTCCTTTTCTGTAACCTACCCCCATTGTGTGTGCAGTTACCACCAATTCCTCCCCATCCATTTACACTGTGGGAATTGGGGCTCAGGGAATTAGTCCTACAATGTTACTCTGGCTATAGCATATGCTGCAAGTGATAAATGGTCTCTGACTCATAGGTCTTAGGTGTTAAATTCATACATGCACACACATACAGACACACACACAGACGTGGCTTGTGATAGACTGACTTGTTAACTTGCAAAGACTGTAAAATTTAGGCCTTTCACACCACCTGACTTTATTTAAAAAATTGTATTTTCTGGTTGAGATCGTAATACATGCTAACATGCTCACTGAAGAAATGTTGGTTATTTTTTAGAAACAATAAAAGAATCTTGGTTATTTAATGGAAAAAATATTACTATTCATAAACCTGGTTTTCTTATAAACATGTCTCAGCATTATTTGGGCTCTTAAGGTTGCCTCTGATATGGGAGGTTTCTGTGATAATTTATTTTTCTCAAACTTCTTTTCTTGAGTACTACCAGTTCTTTTATCTTCTTAGGTTCTTTTTGTCAGCATTGAAATCTTTGTCTCTTTATTGAGGAAATTCTTTTTTAGCAAGGTGTGCTGTCACACTTTGTTAGATCTGTTAAAAATTATTAGGCTGTGCCCATCATTCAGTGGCTAGAGCACTGGTCTCGGAAACCAGGAGTTGTGAGTTTGGTCCTTCCCTGGGCCTCTCACTGATGTAAAAACCAACCAACCAACCACACAATCAATAAACCAAACTATTAAAATTATTTTTTTGAAGAGGGAAGTTATGTATCCTTCATTGGGTATATTTTTTCGGATTCTTTTATCTTTTTTCCTTCTGTTTATTTTTTTTCATTCTTTTGTTTTTTTGAGATGGAGTCTTATTCTGTCACCTTGGGTACAGTACTGTGGCATCATGGTTCACAGCAATTTCAAACTCCTGGGCTTGAAAAATCCTCTTGCCTCAGCCTCCTGAGTTGCTGGGACTATAGACATGAGCCACCAGGCCTGGCTAGTTTTTCTACTTTTTTAAAGTAAAGATAGAGTATTTCCCTTGCTCAGGCTGGCCTTGAACCCTTGAGCTCAAGCAATCCACCTGACTCAGCCTCCCACCTTCATTATATTTTTCCATGATGTCAGGGAGGTCCAGGGAGGTCCCACCATTAGCTGGGACTGCTGTTCTTACTGTGCCAATAAAGTAACTGCTGGCTTTACCTCTTAGGCTATATCACATTTTTTAAAAAACTTGATTTAGCAATGCTATTTGAATTCAATAGTCCAAAATGTTGTTCTTTTTTTATGATTTTTAAAATACTATTGCTGCATCAAAATGTTAAGCAATAATAATAATAATAATGCAAAGAAAGTAACATTCACATTGTCAAATAAGAGTATGTTTATTATAGAATGCTTTGACTCTGAGATTCAGTATAGAGTCATCAGTTAACTTCTTATTTTTTTTTAAGTATCAAAA
>CAUYPK010011484.1:0-27131 GCA_963574355.1 Loris lydekkerianus | reverse complement strand
ATCAAACTAAAAAGCTTCTGCACAGCCAAGAACACAGTAAGTAAAGCAAGCAGACAACCCTCAGAATGGGAGAAGATATTTGCAGGTTATGTCTCTGACAAAGGTTTAATAACCAGAATTCACAGAGAACTCAAACGTATTAGTAAGAAAAGAACAAGTGATCCCATCTCAGGGTGGGCAAGGGACTTGAAAAGAAACTTCTCTGAAGAAGACATGCTCACGGCCTACAGACACATGAAAAAATGCTCATCATCGTTAATCATCAGAGAAATGCAAATCAAAACTACATTGAGATATCATCTAACTCCAGTGAGATTAGCCCATGTCACAAAATCCTAAGAACAGTGATGTTGGCGTGGATGTGGATAAAAGGAAACACTTCTACACTGCTGGTGGGAATGCAAATTAATACATTCCTTTTGGAAAGATGTTTGGAGAACATTTAGAGATCTCAAAATAGACCTGCCATTCTATCCTATATTTCTTCTACTAGGTATATACGCAGAAGACCAAAAATCACATTATAACAAAGATATTTGTACCAGAATGTTTATTGCAGCCCAATTCATAATTGCTAAGTCATGGAAAAAGCCCAAGTGCCCACTGATCCACGAATGTATTAATAAATTGTGGTATATGTACACCATGGTATATTATGCAGCCTTAAAGAAAGATGGAGACTTTACCTCTTTCATGTTTACATGGATGGAGCTAGAACATATTCTTCTTAGTAAAGTATCTCAAGAATGGAAGAAAAAGTATCCAATGTACTCAGCCCTACTATGAAACAAATTTATGGCTTTCACATGAAAGCTATAACCCAGTTATAACCTAAGAATAGGGGGAAGGGAGAGAGGAAGGGGAGAGAGGGGGGAGGATGGGCGGAGGGAGGGAAATTGGTAGGATTACACCTACGGTGCATCTTACAAGAGTACATGTGAAACTTAGTAAATGTAGAATATAAATGTCTTAACACAATAACTGAGAAAATGCCAGGAAGGCTATGTTAACATGTGATGAAAATGTGTCAAACTGTTTATAAAACCGGTGTATGGTGCCCCATGATCGCATTAATGTACACAGCTATGATTTAATAATAAATAAATAAATAAATAAATAGAATTATCTTGAGTTGGGAAAGGCTTTTAAAACTATGATATAGAATTCAAAGGCCTATAAAATAAAAGATAGTTAAATCTGACAAATTTTTCTGAAAGGCAAAAATAACCATAAACAAGTAAAAAGACAAGTGACAAATTTGGAAAAATGTTTTCAATTCATATCACAGACATATGATTAATTTTCTAATATATAAATAACTTCTCTAAATTAATACACTTTTATAAATTAATTTTTTCCCTATCAGGTGGCAGAGATCCCAAAGTTTGGCAACACATGGTATTAGCAAACTCAAGTATTTCTGGTACTACTTCAATGGGGGCAATTTTTCCATGTCAGTCAAACTTCCTGAAAATCATACTTTGATCCAGTCATCCCATTTTGGAGAATTTATCCTTCAGATGCACCTGCACACATGGGAAATCATAATGGCAACATCATTAATTGCAAAATTGCTTACAAAATCAAGAGATTAGAAATAATTTGAATGCTTATTTTTGCAGAATGTCTAAATAAATCAGTACAGGTTCACAACTGAATACTGTACAACCGTAATACGGAATGAGAAAACTCTACATACTGACATAAAAAGATGTCCAAATAACACTGTCTTGTGAGAAAGAAAAGGACAGTATAGGTTGTACACTGCCCTTGATCTTAAAAAGCTAATAAACAATATATGAACTTGCATATTTTTGAAAGAACATACAAGGAGCAAATTATGCTGGTTGTGAAAAGACATACTGGATAGGCAGGGAACAAGATGAAAGTCACACTTTTCATTGTATATACTCTTTGCATTTAAAAAAAAATTTTTTTAACTAAATCATAGCTGTGTACATTGATATGATCATGGGGCATCATACACTAGCTTCATAGACCGTTTGACACATTTTCATCACACTGGTTAACATAGCCTTCCCGGTGTTTTTTTAGTTATTGTGCTAAGACATTTACATTCTACATTTACTAAGTTTCACATATACCCTTGTAAGATGCACCGCAACCACCTTCATAGATTCTCTGTTTACAAAATTAAATTTTAAAAAGATAGTTTAAACTAATCGCTGCCAATACTCTTTGAAAGAGAGCTATTTCTATTGCAGATAATTGTGTCTGGCTTGTAAAAAGAGCACAAAAACACCAAGATCCATATAAAAAATGATTATAATACTCTAGGTGTGGACCTACAAATTTTAAATAAATGAATCTGCAGATAATTTATTCCACCCATTAGAGTGAACTTTCTAAAACACAAATTTGATAATGTCACTTTCCTGCTTTAAATCCTTCCATAGCTCCCCATTTCCCTAAGGATAATGAAATACAAATTCCTTGGTATAACATGCAGGACCTTCCACTGACCTGGACTCTGCTTGTTATTCCAGCTTACTCCCTTACCCCCTTACCTTATTCCATTTACCCCAAATTTGCTATAGCCTTTAGGAGTCAAGCTCCACCCTATACCTTTCTATACCTGCTCGTCTGCAGCTTTTACTTGGGCTTGGAGGATGCACTTGTCTTATCCCCTCCTCCCCACACACTTCTGTTGTTCAGTAATTAGATTTTAAGTCTCCCTGATCCCCCAAGGCTGGATACACTCAATCTTTTCCATAGTCCCACAACACCCCATACTGTTTTCTGTAATTGTCCTTACCCCACTATTTAGTAATTGAGGCTTCATTTCTCTCTCTTGGTAGATTGTGACTTCTTGAGGGAACTGTGTGCTTGGCACAGCAACCAGCACAGAGTTGATTAAACGTTTATTGAATGAGAACATGAATGAATCAATCTGTTGAAGAAATATCCAACTACGAGGTGGCAATGGGAATGGAAGGACACAGGTGATAGGAAGAAATAATCCAAAAGAAAAATAAACAGGACTTGGTGACAGATACTCTATAGCCAACTAATCAACTTTCTAAAATTCAGCCCAGAATGAATACTCTCTGCCAAGCCTAATCTTACAGATCAGCCTCTATCGCAGCAGGCAGGAGTCCTTCTGGCTCAAGTCTTTCTTCCACTGTGGAACTACTTGCAAAAATGTGTTGCTTCCCTCCACATTTCATCAATCAGCTCACCCATGCTGGATATAGTACTAGCACAGCATTCAGGAAACCAAATGCCACGCTTTGCAATCCAGCTTCTGTACCTCTTTCTCTGTAAGTTGTGGAAACTTAGGCTGGGGCAGGAATTCTGTGAGGTCTTGGTGGGTCCTCTAGGATCCCTGGAGCAGTAATTACCCAGTGGCACAAAGGTATACTAAAGCATTAAGGTATCTTCCAGAAGAGTCCAGTGAGCAACCAGGGGATAGCAAAAGCAAGGAGAGAACTGGATCCGAATGGATCACGGGTGCACATCTTATTGACGCTTCCTCCTGAGGCGTCTCAGACATTTCCCCTGAAGAACACAGAAGTCAGAGGAGACTGATTGGGAGCCTCTGAGAAACTTGAATGGAGCGCCCTAATATGTTTTCTGAAAATACAAGGGCAAATTGTGCATTCTAGCTCAGAAAGTAGCCCTGGTTATCTTAATATTATTTGCAAGTTACATGAGTCAAAAAATCTTCATATGTAAGCGATGTTTTAGATTGATGAGCAAAATATGTCTTTTGGTTTGTATTGACCAGTCCAGAATACTAGGCTGGATCACTGATGTCTTCCAGAGCATCAGCAGCCAGTAAGAGAAGCACAGGCCTGCTGGATTCTTATCCTTGACTTTCAGAGTTCTTAACTAAAGTGACTGTCAATTGGAAGAATGTTCCATTCCTAAAAGTGAGGCTTTCTTGAAAACTGTGGGGCCTCTAGGCTCATATAATTTTCCCAGATTAGAAAGGTCTAGGGGGTTCCCACACAAAGCCATACCCAATTAGTTCACTATATTAATTATGCTTTTGGCTATGATCATGTTTAAACGTCTTGCAACACTTCCCCAAAGCAGCAAGAATGTCACATTCATTTGTTGCCAAGGCAGACCATAATAGTTCCCGAATGTCATGTGCTCCACAAATGTTACAATGTTAATATTTAGACAACAGTATAGTTTTTATAAGACACAAGGACATAAAAACCTGTCCTTAATAGATTTAATTTATATACATAATTTTAACTTAAATAAAGCTAATTTAATAAAAATTTAATTAAATGCATAGTTATAATTTAAATGAACAATAAATTTTAAAATTTAGTTAAATTATTACAAAACAACTGGATTATTGGATTTAAATAAAACTTAATTTAAATTTTAAAAATTCTGTGGTTATAGCAAGAAAAACTGCAACTACCTCAGAATAAATCTAATAAAACATATAAAAATCTTTATGGACAGAATTGCTATAGAATACAAAAGAGGATTTGAATAAGTACAGAGCTATAGCATGTTATTGGATAGATACACTTTTATGTAGAGATGTTCATTCTTTCTGCACCACTTTCTAAAATCAATACAATTCCAATGAAAATCTCAACAGGGATTTTTTTCCTTATATATTTAATAAATACACTCGGAAAATGTCAATGTCAAGATGGGATCCTGCTAATAACAAAGAACATCCAAAATTCCTCTCCACCCAGCAAAGTACCATCATTAAATGGGTTTTCCCCACATTTAATTAAAATTCGTATTTTCTGGGATGGAAGATACCATTCAGAGAGTTTCCATGACTGAAGCAATTTTAACCTGTGATGAGGTCTGAGGTTGCTGGAAACATGTAGCATTTTTATAGCCCAAAGTCCTAAAAGCAGGAAAAAAGTCACTCTCTCTCCAACCTATCACTCTGTGTATAACTGAACTAAATTTGGGGAATAGATGGAGAAAAGAAAAACAAAAGTAACTAAAATTGAAAGAGAGACACCAGGTTGGAATTCAAATAACACCTTACTTAATATTTACAAAGAGTTTTCACTTTTTTTCATCTTGTTTATTTATTGTATCACTCCTGTGAAGTGGGCAGGGTATTTTAATTCAGCCTATTCTGCTTATTTTAGAGGTCAAGGAGGCACAGAGACTTGGAATTATAAATCTGGTGAATGGCAGAGATAACGTTTTTTTCTCTTAGGCAAAACGCTATGTGCAGAAAGAGCCAGAACTTCGGATTCAGGCAGGCTTTCTTCCAAACCTAGGCAGTGTGCATCTCAAAATGGAAAACTCTGGGGAAGGCTTTATGGTGGTGGTGGGAAATGGGCTTTGAACAAAAACTGAATGTGAAGTGTTGGGAGGGAAAAGGAGGGTGTTTCTGGTGAGAAAAAGGAGCATACGGACGTGGGGTTGAGAAAGAGCGCAGCATATGTGGACCCAGCAAGGAAAGGGCCTTGGGAGCAAAGGCTTATGAATGCAGGGTCATGAGGAGGCAGGCAGGACGAGGAGATGGGGCACTTGGCTGAAACCCCGGTGACCAGCTTGGAAAGCTCCTCTGCTTGACCAGGGCCCTGAAGATTTCAGTGAGACAGTTAGCGTGCTTTGAGACCTGACAGATCTGGGTTCTCGTCCCACTTTTCGCTTGCTGACTCCGTAAGCTTGAGAAGTGACTTATCTTCTTACGTCTCCCATCCCTTATCTGAAAAAGGCAGTAATATTATCTCATACAATTGCTGCAAAAGAATGCATGACTAAATGAATGTGATACAGCACTTGTCAGGAGGAATTATTAAATAATAAAATATTATTATAACTACTGTGAACAGGATGATAGATACACGGTGAAGGGCCAGTTAAGTTTTAAGTAATCCCTTAAGAAGTGCTGCTTGGCCGGGAAACCAAACAATCTGTCATAAGCAAGGTATATTTTGCAAAACCTTTCCTGTAGAGACATCTGTAGGACTCTGCGAGATTCGCTCTAATTACGGCTCATAAAATCAGAACTGGAATCTCAAAATTACCTTCTACCTTTTATCCTCACCCTTCAAAACTGTTAAGTGGAAGTTTTATCTATGAGCTGTCGGTCTGGGAGCCTTCCTAATGTACTCTTCCCCAAAGGGGAACTGGGAAACATGGTGGTAGCTCTTGGAGTTTCCACTTAGGAAAAAAACAAACAGAAAGAAATCACACAAAACCCCGCTCAAGTGCTCCTCAAAATGAGAAGAACATATTTCACAAAATAAACACTCTGTCTGACTAATCAGAGGGAAATCTGCTCTCTCATTCAAAGGCCATTGCATAGATATTAACAACATGGAAAGAAGAAAATGGCTCATTAATGATTCATGAAAGTTGCTGTCACTATCAACTGAAGCATATTTTGTGATGCATAAAATGACTTGTTTAAAACACACACGAGCACACCCCTCCCTCTCCCCCAAAACCTTCTGCAGCCACGATCCCTTCTTGGCTGTCATAGCGTGAATGACCACTCGAGGGAGCCCGAGTTTCTTTGATTCTGGGCTAACTACAGTTTTCTAGGACCCACTGGAAGGTGCTGGGACACATTGGTCTGTTACTTCCTGCAGGGTGGACATTGTGGGGCAAGATAATTCTATGTTGTAGAGGCTGTCTGGTGTGCTGTGGGTGTGTGGCAGCACCCCTGGCCCCTCCCCACTAAATGCCAGGAGCAACAACAACCCCTCTTCCAGTTGTGACAACCACAATGTCTCCAGACAATGCCAGTCATCCCCTGGGGGGCAAATCACTGCTCCAATGAAGCTCACAGAGCTCACGAGTCCCTAAAACTTAGGTGTCTGACAGAAAGGCAAGGCAGAACTGAGGGAGAGTGGAGGCACCAGCTGTATCCATCTCAGTGTCCTGTAAGAGGCTCAGGGAAAAGCAGGATGCAGGAAGGGGTGAGGCTGTCCCTTGCGGGTGTTAGCGGAGGGCCTGCATCTTGGCCAGTCTTTCTGAAGATAGGAAACACTGTCATGGCCTGTTGGGTGGTGTGAACGGAGGCAATGCTGTTGTCTTCGGGGTTTTGGCAGCTGCTCAAATGATTAGTTAATTATTCATTACTATTTGTCATAAACTCCTGAAGGGCTGCCAAGTGGTAGCATGCGGGCAATACTGAAGCAGGGGACGTGTCTTTTCTTATTTTCCAGTGAACATCAGACATGGAGAGACAGGGCTGCTTTGAAAACACGCATAGGACTCCGGGCACTGGTGCTAGGAGTGTGCAGACGGAAGGTCTAGAACACGGCACTCTGAAAGCACCATCCTCTCGGGCCCCGCATCTCACATTTTTCTTTCACATCCCCTGCTCCGTTGGCTGCAAAGATCACGATGCCACGGGGACCAGGAAAGGAGGCAAGAGCTTTCCACACGGAGCCTTCCCCTCTCCACACGGGAAAAGAGCACCGTCCTGCCAGCCAGGGGCCCCTCGGCCCTTTCTCTTCTCTCTCTCTCTCCTCTGTCCCCCAGAATCCTTTTGCAACGTCTCCTCCCTCCTTATTCTTCTTTATGGCCTTTGGTATTTTTTTAACCAGATACAAATATGTGGATTATGGTGGTGAAGCAGAGGCCAAGGTCACAGGAGACATAGTGTAATTTGCTCCAGGTTTTGAAAACACCCCAAACGATGGCCTGGCTTTTAGCCCCACTGAAAGAAAACCTTACATGCTGACCTCCATCTGACCTGAAAATGAGCCAAGCCTCTGAAGTTCAGTGAATTTCATCTGGGTTAGAAAGTTCAGTTCCAAAGTCTCAAAGAACCATCTCAGGACCAGAACTGAGCGCTGGCTGTCCTGCAGTGCACGTGGGGCCCTGCATGCCAGGGCAGGGGGGCAGGAGCCAGCACAAGTTTGGCCTTACACTAATGAGAGAGATTTTTAGGTTTTCCCAGGAGGAGTTGGGGGGACATACTGGCTGTTTTCTTGACAACTGCCATTTAGAATCTGAATAGAATTCATCAGTTAGCAAGTTCATGGCACCACAGGCTATTCTGTTTTGAAGAATTACCTATTCTGGTACTAAAGGAAATTAGCTTTGCTTCTCTGCTTGACCTACACCCTATCTGAGTCACTGAGAATTGCTCTTCCCAACATAGTATATAGCAACTGGCTCATTCACAGATGGATCCAGGCACATCACCAAGGTATTAAAAAACCTATAAAATTTGGGGATGCGGGAATGGGAGAGACACTAAGCAGAGAAGCCAGAAAGGGGACAGGAGAGGGTAGAGCTAGGCTAAGAGCTGTCAAAAGAGCCACCTGTGGCTATGGGTCTCATTAACTGCCCTTACCGAGTATCTAAGGGTGTGCTATTATCCATTTAATATTTGTTCTTTATTCACTCAATCATCAATCATTTATTAAGTATATATTTATCCATTCAATATTTATTCATTTAATCAATATTTATTGATTTGACTCATCAATATATACTTATTGAGCATCTGCCATAGGCCAGGCACTGTTTGGGGTTCTTGAGATACGTCACAGAAGGAAACAAAGATCTGTATCTATGAAGGCATTGGGTTCAATCCTTGCAATAAACATACATGAGAAGCATTATTGTACCATTTTATAGATGAAGAAATAGAGGCTTAGTGAAATCGATGTAGGTATTGAATGGTGGAAGTGATAATCAAGCCAAGGTCTGTGCAACTCCACGTCTGCATTCTTTACAACCATGACCTTAATCCTGTGGAGAAGTCATTTTATCCAAGGACGAGTAATCAGCTTTGCATCAGTCTGCTTCCCTAGAATTTAGGTGCAAAAATTATCCTCAGAGGGAAACAAACCAACTTAAACACAAAGAACCTCATGCACAAAACCAACCATTTTGGGAAAGGCTCTCACCATGCGTATACAGGATGAGGGTTCACAACTAAGCATGATGTCATCAGAGCTTGCTTGTATAACACAGTATTGAGCAAGACTTTAAGAAGGATGAATGAAAAAGAGCTTTCGAGAAGGACTTGTCAAATTCACACGAAAGGTAACCAATGGGGATAAAATGCTAGTAAAATGCTAATGAAAAGAAACTTCTTTGCCCGTAAGATAAGGTGATCTATGGCATTCAGACCATGAAGTTGTTCTGTTCCAACATCTATCCTAATCATACGTACAAGAAAGACACACTTAAAGACAGAGATGCTTTGTTAACTGAGACCCAGGCTGAGTAGAGGGAAGGGGTATTCCATTTGGTGCGGGAGGCTTTAATTTTGTCGCACTGTTTCTGAGTGTCTGAAATTGATGCCTGTAGTAACTCTCACTTTGTTTCTCTTCTCTGTGCTTCTCTCAGGAAAGGTTTGGAAAGTTAAAATTCACTTTAGTAAGATTCTGGCTTGGGACTGGCTGGAAGACTGGTGGAGAGACAGAGAGGGTGGATATGGAGAGAGGTCTCATTGTGAGGGCTTTGGTGTGCTAGGTGTTTCCCAGACATAGTTCATTAAATTTCAGAACATCTTGAAGAGGCAGATATGATCAGACTCCATGATGGAAGGTGGAATTAAGACTCTCACAAGTAAGTTGCCCAAGATCTCCCAGCTGGAAAGATACAGCATCACAGCCTCCTCCTTTCTCATATTCCCCAGGACCTTCTTATTTTAAGGATTTTCTTGCCAATCACCATGATGAAATAGGCAGATAGTAACACCTCCCACAAGTGTGGGGAGTCCAACCTAAAAAGTCTTTCTCTTAAACCAGCAATGGGGTCAAAAAAAAACTCCGGAGATACTGGTCCTTCTTGCTCCCTCACCATCCTCCTAACTGTACATCTTACACTCACATATCCAGGGAACCTGGTGGGACTGGGATGGGGGCAGGCACAGTGGTACCACTTCTCCAGCTCTGCCCACTTCAGGCGGAACACCTGTCATCCTGTATTGCATTCCACGGCTGCCTTTTATGCCATCAAGACTATATTTTGATGTTCATTTTTTCCCAAGTTCCACAATGGTATGGGAGGTTGTGCAAATGAGCCTAGCTGGGCCCTTTGAGAGTCACTTTCATCATCTGGCAAAGGGATATAAACACAATCAGCCTGAAAACATTGGCCTGAGGACAACACAGGGCTGTGATCTTCAGCATTGTGTTTCCCTGATGATGAGGCACACCCGGACACTTGATGTCTAAGGTCTTCCCTGGAAATGTGGATTCAGAACAGGATTCTTGCCTTTCTCTCACTGATGGGACTTTAGCACTGAGTCAGGGAGTTTTTCTTTGCCCACTAACTCATTCTACCATCTCCTCACTTCCAAGTTTAGAAATGACATAGTCTCATGCATTTCCCCGGTTGCCCCCCTCAGCATGGATGCCCCTAAATCACTCAGCAGGTGCATGAGACTAACAGGTTAGAAGAAGGGGCCTGTGGGTACTGATGTGTTTAACTGACTGTGTTTGTACGTTCCTTCCTCTTTCCACCTCTGTCTCAGGTTCCCTCTCAGACATTAAATCACAAGAACTTAATTTTCGCCCTGTGCTCCTTATACAGACCCCTGCCATATCTTTGTTGATGGTCATCCATCACGGCTCTGTGTGGGGAGCTTTCCAACTCAAACTAACTCAAGAACTGAGAAGGAATATGAAATATATAAATAATTACTCTATTTCTAAGTGAACTTTCACGATACACTTGAAAATTTCAAGTCCAATTTCCCCAAGATAGTCTATTTTTGTTGTGGTTGAATAAATAACTACATTTTCAATTATTTAAAAAGGACTCTATCCCAGATTCCTACATGAGATGCAAACAGACTGGCAGGTGCTACAGCAGTGAAGTGGCTATATGACCTTCAGCAAGTTGACTAACCTCTCTGTGCCTCAGTTTACTTATGTGAGAAGAAAGATGATATTAATATCCACCCCATGGGTTATTATGAGGGTTCAGTGCAGGGAACATGTCTGGCACACAGCTGCGCTGCCATGGCCACTGCAGCAGGGCCATGTTGCAGGGTCTGTGTGCAACTCCTCTGTATGTCTGTTCCATTCTTTCCCCTCCTCACTCCCTGACATTCCCTGCTTGACCTTGGTTCTTGTTCTCTCAATTCTAAATTGCATATGGTTTTGGTTTGCCATGGTTGTAATCTTTCAACTTACTCCTGTTTCAACTTCGTGATTCCTCTTCCAAATAGCTACTCCCCTCTGTTCCTTGGTTCAGCCTTCTGAAAGGGAGAATCTGATTGTCCTATTTATAGTTTTACCCTTTCTGCAGATGAACTCCATAAGGATTGACAGCCATCGGTAGACCAGTTAACAATGGCAGGCACAGAGGAGTCACCTAGCGTGAAGTCTTAGGCAGCAGGGACATGGGGTAGGGGGATTTCCTTTAGGGAGGGCCTGAGCAGACAGGCAGCCAGGAATGGTTAGCAGTATAAATCCTTGCAGTATAAATTTGAGACCACATGTTCACGGCAATTACATTCAGACTTTCTTTTATGAACTCTGATTTCTGCCAAATGAACACTGGACAAGGACCCAGGGAAATGGAACCCAGACTCTACCCATAATTGTTGAAAGGGCTTGGTTAACTCCTTTCATCCTCATAGGCCTCAGTTTCCTCATCTGTCAAGAGAATGGGACGGGAAAGATGAACTCTAAATGGCTTTCCACCTCCAAGATGAAAAAGGAACAGAAATGAAGAGGCACAGTGCCTACAATTTGACCTTGGACCTGAGATAGCTAGATAATTGAACTTGATGCATTGTTTAAAGCATTAATGATATGCAAAATGCCATATGTATTGATATTCTCAGAGACAATTATCTATACAGTCAGCATATGTTGAATTAGCATAAGGTTGCTATTAAAAATACTGTGGAAGCGAAAGATAAACTTCTATAATCACAGGAAGCAAAAAACTCAAAATCACTAATCTAATCTTTCACTTAAACAGGATTGATGACTAAAGCTCCAACTTCCTTCCTCATAACACTGACATTACACAATGTGTAGGATGAGAAGTCTGGATGGAAGTTGAACTGCATCTAAGTAGATTTGCCTCCTCCCTGAGGTCAGGTGTCGGCTGGTCTTTAATCACTGTTGTCCTGTGGCTGGGCTATAAATAAGACCGATAGTAAAATGTGAGCCACGTGTGGAATTCCCCCCAGAAGTGTTGTTATCACACGGGACAAAAATGTATTTCATAGCAACAGATATGTCCAGTAAATGACACAGGGAAAATAAAGACTAAATATTTTTCAATAACCAAATTAATAGAAGACTACAAAGCTACTAACATTAGAACCAGTATTTAGGAAAATCACTAGATTTGTTCATCTGTGCATGCTGAAGGCCTTAGCCAGACCTCATGTGCATAGTTCCTTTTATTAATTGGGAATAGAATTTAAGGTTTGTTTTGCCAATCTTTGGATGGTGGACACCTTAGCCAGATCTTATCTGGATAGTTCTTTTTACCAGTTGGGAGTAGAATTTAAGACTTTGGGGAGGTCTACTTTGTGCTGCTTTCATCACCGTCTCTTCCCTGGTTTTGCCTGTCACAGGGCTGGGACTTATCCAGGGAGTTCAGTCAAACACTTTGCCAAGGTAATTAGTGATGTTCAGACTCAGGGTGGCCTGACAGAAACCATGGTAATTTCCAGTCTGAGCTGTCTCCTGGCTGGGACAAACAGTAATGAGAGTCCCTGAAGAGGCACCTGAGGTGACTGGTCCACACCCATGTCACCCGGCATATAGTCAAGGTCTTACTGCCTCTAGCCATTAATATTAGTAAATCTCCATCTTTGCCTTGATCCCAGAACTTCAGGTTATGTTTTTCCCTCAGTAAATACATACTCTGTAGGCTGCCCTTGGAGCTCTTGTAACAGGCATTTTCATACATAAAAAAGTAGCAATGGTGGAGGATCCTGCAAAGCACTTTGTCTTGGTCAAGGGGTTTTGCAGATCACCTTAAAATTTTTAAGGTCCATTTTGTGTCCCTTGCAACTAGAATTCTTTACAGTATCTTTCTGATGATACGATTATTTAAGTGAACACTAACAATACACATGTTGCCACGTGTTCTGAAGCAGTCCCAGCCCAGGTCCAAGTCAAGAAGTGTCAATTTCTCAATAGTCTCTACCCTGGGGTCATTCCAAGCAGTGGTCCGTGGGCCCATGTTCATCTATAAAATTTTTGTGCCAAGTACACGGTGGGATGAGAAGAGAAATTAAGAACAAAGGTTTCGAAATGTTGTGGCAATTTTATAGTAATTTTATGTCTATTTAATCTAGTAATTAATGTTTGAGGCTTGTATTTTGTAAGACTTTATTTTTAATTTTATTTTCCTAGTAATTTGTTTTTATTACAATTTATAAAATTATTGGTTTGTAAGAGATTAAAAATAACAAATGAAACCAAACCAAAGTTTTTCCAAACTACAAATAGTTTGAGAAGCACTGCTCTGGAATTCCTTCAGTTTTTATTTCTAGCCTCCAGGAACCATATTAAGTGAAGCATTTTAATGCCCAGGCCTTCACAAAGAAATCCAATGGTCAGCACCCCATGATGTAGACTTTTTTCTTGACACTCTACACCCCACCCAAGGATGGGTGATTTTTACAGGGGATGGAATGATCACTTTTTAGTTTTCAGAGGCCTGAAGGGTTGCAGAGCTCCCTGCAATACTGGGCTGGGGAAATACACAAGGATGTGTCAGCAGGAGTCCCTAGGAGAATCCAGTTGTATAATAAGCATACATTTAATCATTTATCAAGAAATATAGTTTTTGACCTCATGGTAGAAAATCAAGGGTCATCTGACACATGGTCAAGATTCTAAGACTAGAATTAAAAATATTATTTTGGATTTTATCATTGAACAGTTTTCAGAGACGAAAACCATGGAAGACTTCTCAGTTCAGTAGCGAAGTCAGTCCATGCTTGCTACAAACAGGCTACCTGCAAATGCCAGTCCTGTTCAACAACAGACTCAACAGACTACAGGAGCTGGTTTCCCACGAATGGGCTTTCCATCACTGGCCACCATGCTGGTTTTCTTGTGACTTCCTATCCTGACATCACAGTCCTGCAGACATTGCCTTCCACAGGATTCTCATCTCAGTCAGGCTATGCTGGCACCTTCCACTCTTAGAAGTAGATCCCACTCTATCCCAATGGGCCAGTTTGAGGACAGTTTCAGCATGTACTGCAAGACATTTGCCACCCCTTGGTCTCAAATAGTATTCTGTAAAAAAGAATCCACATGCTTTGGATTCCCCTCCCCCCACCCCCATTTTATATAGACCCATGATGATTTTATGTCACCACTTTTGCTGAAAACTTCATAGATTTGTTTTGCAGTTATGAAAAGGGAAGATTTCCAACATGCAATACATAGCTTATTTTCAGACACTGTGACTTTTTCACAGTATCACTCATAAGTGCTGGCCCTGGCACTGGCTTCACGTCACATAGGAGGCACTGTGCAGAGTCTTCAGGAAGCCGCTGGACATGGTGTGAGGAGGGAGATGAGGCTGCACAACCCTGACAGCAGCTTCACACTGCAAGGATTTTATAAGACACATGCCCAGGAAATGTGCTCTGTTTTCAAGAAGGATTTTTTTTTTCTTTAACAGCAAGAATTTATCATGTGCTTGTCTTAGACCATTCAGACTACTATAACAGAACACCATAAACTAAGTGGTTTATTAAAAACAGAAATTTAGTTTTCATAGTTCTAGAGACTGAGAAGTCCAATGCCAAGTTGCTGGCAGATTTGGTGCCTGGTGAGGGTGCCCTCTGGTTCCTAGACAGCCATCATCTTGCTGTACCCTCACTTGGCAGAAGGGTCGAGGATGACCTGTGGGGTCTCTTTTATAAGGGCATGAACTCCATGCCTGTCTGACCCAATCAGGTCCCAAAGACCTACCTCTAAATATCACCATATTAGGGATTAAGTTTCAACATATGACTATTGGGGGGCACAAATATTGGCCATAGCATTTCCCCTCCTCCCCAAATTTACATCTTTCCATATAAAATACATTTGTTCTATCCCAATAGCCCCTAAAGTCTTAACTCATTCAAGCATCAGATTTAAAATCTAAGTTCAAAGTCTCATTAAATGGATGGGACTCAAATATGATTCTTCCTGAGGTAAAATTCCCCGCCAGCTATGAACCTAGGAAACAAAATGACTTTTGTACTTTTTTTGTTGTTGTTGTTAACTCATAGCTGTGTACATTAGTGCAATCAAGGGGTACAATGTGCTGGTTTCATATACAATCTGAAAAATTCTCATCAAACTGTTCAATGTAGCCTTCGTGGTATTTTCTTAGTTATTGTATGTAGACATTTGTATTCTGCCTTTAGTAAGTTTCACCTGTACCCATTCTAAGATACACCCATTACCCACTCATTACCCTTCCTCCAACCTAACCTCCTCCCTCCCTTCCCCTTCCTTGGCCCTTTCCCCATAGTCTTGTGCTATAGTTATAGCCTTCATGTGAAAGCTATAATTTAGCTTCATAGTAGGGCTGAGTACATTGGATACTTTTTCTTCCATTCCTGAGATACTTTAAAGTACATATCTTTAACCTAAGCACTCTGGGAGACCGAAGCATATGGATTGCCTGAGCTCAGGAGTTTGGGGCCAGCTGGAAAAAGAGCAAGATCCCGTCTCTAAAAAAAATAGCTGGGTGCTGTGGTGGGCACCTGTAGTCCTGGCTACTAGGGAGGCCGAGGCAAGAGAATCGCTCGAGCCCAAGAGTTTGAGGTTGCTGTGAGCTATGATGCCATGGCACTCTACCCCAGGACAACTGAGCAAGGCTGTGTCTCAAAAAATTAAAAAATAAAAGTATAATAGTAGTACAGGCATAAGACAGGTGTTTCCAGGCCAAAGAGAGAAATCAGAAAGGAAAAAGGAGTGCTAGGTCTGAAGTGAGTATAAAACCCCATGGGACAAATTCTATTAGCACTTAAGGCTAAGAAGTGTAAGTCCCAGTTCACGTCCAAAGGCCCAAGAACCAGGAGCACCAGTGCCCAAGGACAGGAGAAGACAAATGTCTCAGTATAAGCAGAGAGAGTGAATTCCCATTCCTATTATTTGGGCCCACCCACATGGGAAGGGTGACTTTCTTTACTCAGTCTGCTAATTAAAATGCTATTTGTTCCTGAAAACATCCTCACAGATCACCCATAAAAAATGCTTTACCAGCTGCCTGGACATCCTTTGGCCCAGTCAAGTTGACATAAAATTAACCGTACCTATACTCAGTAACAAATTTGATCCTAGTAAAATCTTGTGAAGAAAGTACTATTAGTATTGACCTATTTTGCAGATAAAGAGGCCCAGGCATAGAGTAATACATGATGGCCAAGGTCACACAGCAGGGAGTGGTACAACTGAGATCTGAACGCAGGCACACTGACTCCAAAATCTTGCTTCTCAAGTTCCGCCAAAGACACAAAGTCAAAGGATAAGAGCCTTTTGACCATTAGGGTGACAAAGTGAAGAAGCTGTGGAACCTGTCTTCTCAGCCTCAGGGAGTGAGCAGAAAACGTCCCCCTGGATATACAGTTCAGGAACTGGAAACCTGTAGCAGTCAAGTGCCAAAGGAAGCATGAGAAAACAGGGGGAAAGCTGCTGAGCCTTGACCGCCCCCGACTTCCTGTCCTTCTTTGCTGTCCCCCCGGAGCCCCACAGTGCCCACAGGCAGCTTTTCCCCAGCCCTAGGGGGACTGCTGCTCCCCAGCTCCACTCAGTGGCATATCCCAGCTCCCCAACCTTCCCTCACACTTTTCTGCAAAGGAATGTGAATCCAAGATTTCCAAAGCCCTCTTTGCATTCTTCTTTGGCAAAAAAAAAAAAAAAAAAAAAAAAAAAAAAAAAAAAATTGGTGGTTTTCACCTCACTGTCTCCTCCACCATCTCCAGGCCTAGATAATATAATTAGCACCCCCTACCCCACCCCCCAGCTTTCAGCTATTACTAAGAAAAATAATTCAATTTGGTAGATTTTCCCCTATTTCATTCATCCTAACTCTCCACCTTCCAAAGGATCTGGGCCATTAATCAGCAATGATATCAGGATCCTGGACCATGAAAAAAATGGACTCGATAAATCCAAACTCAGAAAACACATTTCCTGACTTGTTAGGCAGAGCTGTATAGCTACATGTCAATAGGAAGCAAATTAAAAATCTCCCTGAAAGAAATGAAATCGATTTTGTATCTGTGAGATTTCTGACCCTACTCCCTGTGTTGAATAGAACACGTTCAAAAGGGAGAAGATAGCTTTTTTTATTTTATGAATTTGCAAATGACAGGGATAAGGTCAATTTTCTGGAGTTTTTCCAAGAGTATTTTTTTTGTCTTTGCTTAGGAAGATCAGATGGGAAAACATGTAAATTCAGTTATCTAAAGAAAAATAATTTTAAAACAATTCAACATTTTGTTTATTTATACCAGGAGATAATGAAGAATATAGAACACACCCAACTGAAGCATCTTGACTCACTCCTCAAACTTGGATAGTGACATGAGCCAGCCTGATTCTCACGGTCAGGTAGTGACTGTCAGCCTCTCACAATTCCCATTCAGAAACTGATTAACAGGGAATAAGGCAGGATTCAGAATCCCCATATGCTATTCTGTGTAGTCCTTTGGCTATTTTCTGGAGTCTTTTCATTGCTTCGGCATTCTTTCTACTTATAAAATTCTTGATTGCTTTCCTAATATTAACATTACAGATCCATACAACATTGAGCACTTAAGCTTTTGAATTAAAAATCAATAACCAAGTAAAAGACATTAAAACAAACAAACAAGCAAAAAAAAAACCAAAAAACCAACAATCACTGAGAATAAAATAGCTAGATAGGTGCGAATATCCTCAACTGTTAAAAGGGCAGGCCCATTTCTCAGACTTCAATTTGGAATGTTCTTAGAAGAAATGGAAATGTTTCCCCTTCAAAATGATAGGAAGAATAAACATTTGATAAAAATAGCACGTTTTGTTGATTCTAGCTCAAAATGTTTAAACTGATTAAAATTAAAACTACTTCATATATAAAGAACCAGAATTTTTAAGACTTTAAATGAATATTTACTTTTTCTTCATTGCTTCTCGGAATACTTGTAATTATTTCTATAATACATGCTCATCCTGAATTCAATAAAAATACAGAGGATGTTTAAAATTTCTTAAAACAATAGTATACCTGCACACATGATTCTTTCTGAGGTTATGGAGGGACAGAGTTTTGTAAAGATGTGACAAAGAGAAGGTGGTAGGTACAAGGGCTGACACCTGCAATCCCAGCACTTTGGGAGGTCGAGGTGGAAGGATCACTTGAGGAGTTTGAGACCAGCCATTGCAACACAGTAAGACCCCATCTCTACCAAAATAAATTGTTTTTAATTAGCTAGGCATGAGCATATGGCTATCCTCCTAGCCCATTTGGGAGACTGAAGCAGAAGGATTGCTTGAGCCTGGGAGTTTGAGATCGCAATAAGTTGTGGTCTCACCACTGCACTCCAGCCTGGCCAAAAGAGAAAGATCCTATCTTTAAAAAGAGAAAGAGAGGCTACTGCCTACCAAGTATAAAATATGTTGTTACCTGTACTTAAAAACAAAAGTCACTTTTTCTTTCCCTAAGTACAAAATAATATATGCTTCTAATAAAAAATAAAGACAATAATAAAGTAGTATATACAATGAAAATTAAAAGTGCTCCTCTATTGTGTTAGGTATTCCAAATGTTTTTCCAGGTATAGATAATTGAAAATATATCTAAATAATAAAATGTCACCTCTCTATATTTCTAACTATCAGTACCACACAAATAATGGAACTGGTCTAAAAATACTTTTAGAAATTACTATCCATTTAAACTATCACACTGAGTAATAATTAGAGAATAATTTCCTGTAGTGTGAGGCATTTGGACGGGGTACACTGGTGGTTGTTATGGAGATTCATTTGGTGGGGTACTGCACAGAGAGGTTGGTGATCATCATGGTAATGCATGACTTGGGCTGTTGTGAAGTTATTTATATGTTACAACATCAGTAAAGTACTGAACTGGAATTACACAAATATATTATATATCTCATTCTTAATCTATAATCCAAATATTGGAAAGTGGAGAATATGTTCAGAAGATGTTGAGACTGGATCGAGATGTTTTATTTTGTTGTCATTGGGTAATTTCACAGATAGAAAATCTAAATTGGTTACTCTAATCATCTCGCAGGCACTTTGTGGCTCTTGTGGTCCATTTGTGATGCTGGTGTTGGCTGATGTCTTCCAGATCCATAAGATCCAGATGAACACTGTAACCCCCTCACTCCACACCCTGAGGACATTCAAGGCTCTCCCCCAGAGTTCTATACATTTTCAGGGGGTCTGTACATTTTGAAAGTCAAGTTGGGCTCTTTATTCAATACCTGCATCTCTGCTCTGCATTGCTGACTTAGACAACTTGGCTCCTTCCTGGATTTACACACTCACATTTGCAGTCATGCATACACACATATTCACACAAGCATTCATGATTTTAGTGATAATATGATGGTTATGGGGCAGAGTTCCTACATGAGGCAAAAAGTAAACAATTTAAAATCACTCACTGAAGTCCTTTAATCCATCTTGCCCCAGGAAGCCCCTTGCTTGCTTTTGCCTTCGATGCTGCTAGCCTCTCACCTCTCTCTCCTGCCCTTATCTTTTCTGCTCACCTCTCCTTCCTTCCAACATGTAGGACAAGCTGGACTTCTGCAATTCTTTTTGCAGTCTGCATTTCTACATCCATTAAAGTGCTGAATAGAGCACCATACAGCAAAGTCCACCTTAAAGAACTCTTATGACTATAAAAATGGGAAGAAAATTGTTGATTGTTACATTTATATGTATGTATGTGTGTATATATATATACATATATATATATAATTTTAGTATTGTCTTACAAAATAAGATCACATGATACATATTGCTCTGTTCTTTCCTTTCTAATCTCTCATTAGCATATAAATAATAACATTTCATATCGTTTAAATCAATCTTGCTCTTTTTAATGCCTTAGTATTATATAATATTATATTAATATTAATATAATATATAATTAATATTAATAATATTCCATGGTATATTATATTCAGGAGTCCACTCTATTAACATATACTTAGTATTTCTTTCCAATTTTGTGCCATTACAATGATGCAATGAACATCCTTGCACATACCATACACATTTTCACACTGGTATGAGAAATAACTGTAGGAAAAAACCTAGAAGCAGAATTATAGTCAAGAGATAAGCACATATAAGTGTGTGACAGACTCTCCAAATTGTTCACAAAAGAGCATGTGTATTCATTCCCATCAGCAGGACATTCATTCATAAGAAATGTTCATAAAGTCTTTTATGAAAAATTGTAAACAGCTGCTGGCATAGTACATCATCCTAGGTAGGATTAGCCCAAGAAATTATTTTTAAGCACTACCTTAAACCAACTGCAAACCTTGATAACAAGAAAAAAACGAATGAAAATAAAAGTGACAAGAGATCCCCAATCTTGGTCTAGGTGAATGAAAAGAGACTCTAAGTCTAGTTAGAGTTTGAACAGGGATCCAATCTTAGAGCCGATGACCTTGAATCATGGAAGGAAGGCACAGCCAAGCTCCCTATGGCAGGATTACAGCAGGCTCTAGACTCCAGACACCAGCAAGTAGTAATGAAGTTGCCCTGTCCTCCTTTGTATGAGAAACTCCCTTATGGTACTGAAGACTTTAGGCTTCAGAATGAAACTCTGAAACTCCATACTTGCAGATTTCAAAATGAAACTCCTCCTCAGAAAGAGCTCAGGGATAAACAAGAGGGCTGCCCTTCAAATTGTAGGCATGAGTATGGTGGAGTTTTTGGCCACATTCCTTCGGACAACCTGTTCTCATCCACCAGCCTGAGACATAACTCCAGGAGATACAAGATATCTGGTTTAGATTCTGCCCCTTGCCGATGTTTTGTCCTTAGGTCACTTCTCAATGTCTCACTCTCCTTGTCTGTAAAATGGGCCTTGCAAAGGCCTCAAATACCTTCCAGGTAAAGATCACATGAATTCCTACTATAAATGCAGTCTGAGGCATGAATTGTATTTCAACTGTAAGCCTTTGTTAGTAAAGAATGTTCTTAATTTACAGCATTTTGTAAACATCATGGGAAAACAAACAAAACAAAGTCAACACATCATAAGAAAAAGAGATCTGGAATTAGATAGTGGTGATGGCTCCATAATCTTATGAATATACCAAAAATCAGTGATGACAAGGAAGGCAGGAAGAAAGAAAAATTAAAAAAAAAGACAGACTTTACTAAACTGGAGAGACAATGAAAGGAAAAGGGAAACCACTTCTTTGGAGTACATTGGGTGAGTCAGGCCCTCGTTAGTCCTTTGGATACAGTGCCTTTATTTCATCTTTCTCATACTTGGGATTCAGAAATTAAAACATAGATTTTTGTGGAAAATGAGAGAGTGTTTCATACTTCCCTGAGGGTCATAGGGCAATCACCTCACCTAGGATTTGGGTCTAACTTCTAAACCTGAGCCCTTCGGCTGTACCATGCTGCTTCTTGAGTTTCTGCTTCTCAGAAACTCTGAGCAAATTTAAATGTGTCAGTGGCATCAGACCCACGTATTCAGTCTCCCCTCAAGAGACACTTCTTGGAAGAACTAGAGGCCTCTCCTGGCTGTTAGCCTCCAGAGCTTGGTGAAGGGCCCCTGTCTGAGAAGGACAGTCCATTCTGTGCCTTCCTGGGTCTATTTGTATGTTTAGCCCCAAACCCTGTTTTGGGTTAATGATCCCCACAAGTTCACTAGCCAAATGTTTATTGGCTTCCAGCTTAACATAAGCTCGTATCTAATCAATGCAGACGTTGAAACGAGTCCCGTATTGGCAAATTCCCAAAGCAAAAGGAGGTAAATGAGAACAACATGAATGAGACAAACAAGGGAACCACCATGGGGAGCAGTTTAATCAACACTTAGAGAAACATGGCTGTCTCCTGCCGAGATGGAAATAAATCTGTTTGCTAGATGTCCCGTTGCCTTTAACCACACCCTCTTCCCCTAATACAAAGCCTTTCTGCCTTTCACATCCCTTCTGCTAGAAATCATTTTATAATAAGAGAAGCTGAAAAATCTTAGATGCAGATTTTTAAATTAATTTTAAAAAATAAAACAGATAGTAGCAGACACTATTGGTGCCTTACCCGTAGCCCCCTGGATGCTTACTGGGAACCCCATGACTCATCTGAGGATTTTGTCCCATCACGGACCATGAGAGACCAGTGTACAAGGCAGGTAGGGGGGGCTTAAGAGTTAATACTTCTAGAAGCTGCTCTCTAGTTAATGAGTAACTGATTTGATGGACAAATAGTCAAAGACTGAGTGGAGACTCAGCATCCTAACTCCTTGGTTGGGGTAACTCAGAAGTGTGCTCTTCATGGTCCCCCAGAGTTCTCAAGCTCCAGCTGCACCGAGACGCCACTGACTTAAGAAGACTCCTTCTATTGGCTTCCTTCCCTTCCCTGTGTCCCCATTTTCCTCCCGTTGCTTCCTGGGATTATCTCTCCCCCAAAACACTTGCATTCAAATCTTTGTCTCAGAGCCTCCTTCAGGACGAAAACAAGACATGGTGACTCACACTCTCTGGATGAAAGAGGAAATGATCCTCGGGAAAATGAGCTTCTGGCCTTTCTCTTTATTCTCCTTGTTGACTTTGGATTCCTTTCATGCTTTTAAAACTTTTCCTCCATCAACTGATTTCTCAAAGTCCCAAGGTTTGGCTGACCACCTGCAAATTGTTTCTCCTGCTCCCCGGCCAGTCCTGCGGATAGATCATAGCACTCGCTAGCTCTCTCCAGATATCACTATCTCAAAAATAAAATATGGCAACATATATAATGTTAGGACTGGGCAGGAAGGAAGCTGAGACCCATCTGGCCTTGGTGTCTGTCACAGAGACTCACCCAGTGTAGAAATTGTGTTGGGCCCCAACACAAGTTCCTTCCTCTGCCTCCCTGGCTTGTTCCCTCCATGGGCACCATTTCCATCTTTGGTTTTCTTCCAGTTACTATCCAGACTAAATTATCTCCAAAGACCTTTGAAGTTATTTACTTTCAATCACCTTTATCTTTCAACTAAAAGTTGGAATACTGGGACAATCTTCTTCCCCCCAGAAGACCACCCCAGACTCCTGAAATGCTATACCCTATGAGATCATACCTTTCTTCTACAGATAAGACTTTTTTTGGTTTCTGAGAAAAATTATTTTTTTTTTAGTGTGTGTAACTCAACTCTGCTAAACATCTTAGTATCAGAAAAAGCCCCTGTGTTTCTTTCCTTTCAAACAAATCCCTGCCAAACACAGAGCCCTGGCCATAAATTCTCTATATGTCTTTTCCCCAGCCTTACCCTCTGCCTTGTGTTGTTATTGTTTGTTTGATTGGTTGAGACTTTTTTAGAGACAGTGTCTTGCTCTGTTGGCCAGACTGCAGCACGGTGGCACTATCATGTTCACTGCAACCTTGAACCTTGAACTCCTGCCCAAACCCATTCTGATGCCTCTCGGGCAGCAGGGGGCTCGATGCTCAGCCCCCTTCCCACCCTTGTGACCTCCTCTCTGGAGTACTGCCAACTTCTTCCACCAGTCTCCATTGGCAGGATCCCTCCCACTCACCATCATCTTTGGGAAGATGAATCAGGATTGTAGACATTACTAAGGTCCTCTTTTGATCATATAGAACAGTGGTTTTCAACCTGTGGGTTGTGACCCATAGGAACTGTATTAAAGGACTGTGGCCTTAGGAAGGTTGAGAACCACTGATATAGAACTTAACGATGTCTAGGGAGCAGTGATATGAAGCATCACTCAAGTCTGTTGATCTATGCAAAGCATCAAGGGCAGCATTATTTACCTTAATGGTTTTAGCCCCTCTAGTTAGTACAAGGATGTGTTCACATCAATATTTAAATATACTGTTCCCCCAAATGAACCTCAACAGCCTCATTTTAAGTTATTTTATTATGATGAACACATATGTGGACAATTTAAAACGGTACTCTACTTGCTATCCAAACGGCTCCAATAATGCCTCAGTTTACCATGTAAATACATATTTAAACAGTTTAAGAACAAATTGACTACATAAATTGTATTTGTAACTACTCAAAATAAAGGTTTTCTTTTTTAGTTAGGGTGTCAAATAATGTGAATTTGGATGCCTTCTGAAAGGATGCATTATTCACATGGAAGAGAAACAAAATCAATAAATAAAAATTCAAATAAAAATAAAACCCATTATGGTACTGCACTCAGAGAATGATCATCTTGTGCGTTATTTACTTAAGGAAAAGGCTCAGGAAAATGGCCCTTCTGGAACTGGGTTATGGAATAAATCATAAAGTCCCACTTAGGCTGTTTGAAAATAAACAGAATTGCACATTTCTAACATGTACCCAGTTTTAGTTTGCAACTAAAATTATTTTACAATTCCACCACCAAATACACCTGGGAGATTGGTAAGACAGGAAGGTTATTATACACTAAGTTATCATATCACTTACTTTATTGCTACGGGGTATATACTATGTAGAATACATTAAGGTCATGTGTATTTATGCTGGGTAGGTCTCAGGAAAAAGCGAGTATTGATTCTGGCATATCTTAGGAAACTTTCTTAATTTTCACAAAGGTATTGTGAAAATTAGGCACTGTGAAAACAGTGGTCGAGAGGTCACGCTTTGGGGTTAGACACATCTCTGACATGATTAGCTCTGTGATTTTCATCATTAACCTCTCTCTGCATCATTTTCTCACCTGTGAAATGGGGGCTTAATGATATAGAACAGGGATAGTACCTAACTGTCGTACAATGATGGTACCTAACTCATATAGTACAATTGTGAGGGTTAAAGGAAATTTTTAGCCCGTACCTGGTACTTGGAGGTTCTCCGTGGATGTTAGTGTCAGAATCTCTAGAGTGGCACTACCTTTCCTCCTGGGCAGCTGCCCAGCAGAGTACACGCTCCTTCCTTTCTTAGCAGCAGTGACTATGTGCCCATCCATCCCTTGCTAAAGATTATTGTTTTAGACTTTCTGCCACTTATTTCTATTCAAATGTTCTGAGAAGTAACTGTCCAGGTTCTTTCATGGAACATTGCCTGACATTATAGAATTTATATATATTTCACAATAACAGCCTACATTGCAAATGAAAAGAAACAACGCTAAGGAATTAAATATTTATCACAGGGATGTCTTGGGAATGCTCCCTACTTTATTCCATGGTTTCTCCTGTCTGGAAGATCCTCCAGTGCCTAAAACTAGGAAAGTGCATTTTTATTAATACATTTAAATCTGTAACTTGCTCACTCCATTTTTGCTGGGCATTGTTCTGGGTATTAGAGACAGCGAACAAACAGAAACGCTGCCCTGAGTACTGGAGTTTTCCTTCCAGTTCCTTGGAAACTGGTTTAGTTTTATTTCACAGATACTGTGAATATTATAAAGAAGTAGTTGAACTCTTTATTTTGGATTCTAGCAGGTTTAGAGCCCTGCTGCAGTTTCTTAAGGCCTGGTGTGCTAACTTTGCTCCTGAATTTATCTTGTCCTTACTCCCAATTTTCTCATCTATTCCTGTGTTATCCTGTTTCAAAATATGTTTCCATCAGCAATCTTAACATCTTTTGGGAGAAACAAAATTAACATATAAATTAATTTATACATTTTCAAGGAAATTAAATGAGCAAAGAAATACAACAATATTCAAGCAACTGTAAATCGTAGCTACCAACATCTTGAATGGTCATCTCATTTTGCTTCCCGTCATGTCCCACCACCAGCCACAGAGTAATAATTCACTGAAGTTCACTACTGTAATAGGTAATCATTGACCATCTGAAACATGCCAGACGCCATTATAAATAGGGGATTAATGGTTAACAAGACAGATTTTGTCTCTGGGAGCTCGTGTCTGTATGAAGGCAGTATTAGCTTGAGCTACTATAACAGAAATACCATACATTTTGTGGCATAGGCAATAGGAACTTATTTTTCAAAGTTCTAGAGGCTAGAAGCCTGAGATGAGGGTGATGATGTGATCAGGATCTGGGGAGGATGCTTTCTATGACTTGCCGAAAGCCACCTTTTAATTTTTTTATTAAATCATAGCTGTGTACATTAATGTGATCATGGGGCACCATACACTAGTTTCATAGACCGTTTGACACATTTTCATGACTCTGGTTAACATAGCCTTCCTGGTATTTTCTTAGTTATTGTGCTAAGACATTTACATTCCACATTTACTAAGTTTCACATACACCCTTGTAAGATGCACCGCAGGTGTAATCCCACCAATCACTCTCCCTCTGCCCTCCTCCCCCCTCCCTCCCCTCCCTTACCCCCTTACCCCTATTCTTAGCTTGTAACTGGGTTATAGCTTTCATGTGAAAGCCATAAATTAGTTTCATAGTAGGACTGAGTACATTGGATACTTTTTCTTCCATTCTTGCCCATCCATGTAAACATGAAGGAGGTAAAGTCTCCATCTTTCTTTAAGGCTGCATAATATTCCATGGTGTACATATAGCACAATTTATTAATCCATTCGTGGATCAATGGGCACTTGGGTGTTTTTCCATGATTTAGCAATTATGAATAGGGCTGCAATAAACATTCTGGTACAAATATCTTTATTTTGGTGAGATTTTTGGTCTTCTGGGTATATGCCTAGTAGAGGTATTATAGGATTGAATGGAAGATCTATTTTTAGATCTCTAAGTGTTCTCCATACATTTTTCCAAAAGGAGTGTATTAATTTGCATTCCCACCAGCAGTGTAGAAGTGTTCCCTTTTCTTCACATCCCGGCAACATCTCTGGTCTTGGGATTTTGTGATATGGGCTAATCTTACTTGAGTTAGATGATATCTCAAAGTAGTTTTGATTTGCATTTCTCTGATGATTAAAGATCATGAGCATTTTTTCATATGTCTGTAGGCCATGCACCTGTCTTCTTCAGAGAAGTTTCTCCTCAGATCTCTTGCCCAGCCTGCGATGGGATCACTTGTTCTTTTTTTGCTTATATGTTTGAGTTCTCTGTGGATTCTGGTTATTAAACCTTTGTCAGAGACATAACCTGCAAATATCTTCTCC